>CM076581.1:1671333509-1671492642 GCA_034641835.2 Pinus albicaulis
TATTAGAAGTGGTTTTATTCCTACTAAGGAAATTTATGGGTCTCCCTACCCTCTTATTCATCTATCTAAATGATAAAAGAAAAAATTAATATTCCAATTAGCTGAAAGCTAATTAGGAATATTACAAGATAAAAAGGTGTTTCTAGTAAATGTGGACACTTTGAAGAATGTTGTAGATGCATTGAAGAGGTATGCGAGCACTCAGAAGTTCTCTTGGTGTAGAGAAACAATGTGTGTTGCAGGGCTGGACTAATGACTAAGATATCCTGTGGCCCCCTGCAGAAAGAAAACAACAAGTGGGAGAACGTTGGGTATGTGTTATATTATTTCCACAAACAGTCACACGCATGGGGGGTTCACAAGGGAGGTGATAGCACCCCCTGTTCAGGGGTTTACAGGGGGCAAGTAGCCCCCTACACGAGGTCCGGGGCAGCTCCCCAGGAAAAAAAATTGGACCCTATTTTTCGGTGGGCGGACCTGCCTATGGTTTTGTGCATGGGTTTGCACATGGTTTTGGGGCATGATGGTTTTCGGCCCCCGGTATTTTGTAGATATGGTTATGTTCTAATCCAGGGTTAATGGGTTGGGATTTATGAATGCTTCGACATGTATATATATGTGTTGTAACACCAAAAGGAATATAATGAAAAATCAAGCTGGTAGTCTCAAGTTGGGATACAGGGGAAAAATATTTGTGTATATTTGTTTTATGTTTTATGCTCTCGATATTTTTTATTTTCTATTTTTTAAGAATTTGTTTGTAGATAATTTTTGTACAAGTTTAAAACCTACAAATCCTAGGAGTGAGAGGGCTACTCTAAATAATTTTATGACTGAAGGAGTTAACAGTGCTACTAGATTTTATGGCTAGAGCAATTGTCTTGGAAATATTCTTTAAATTATTCTTGTTAGTAGCTCCCGCTATTACAAAGATGATCTAATAGTTTACTCTGATATTCTTCCTTATCTAAGATAACAACAGCTCCCCCTTTTTCATCTCTAAGAACAATGATGTCCTTTTTATTGTTCAAAGCTTTGAGAGCATCAAACTCAAGTTTGCTAAGGTTTTTCTTAGAGGGCTTTGCATTTCTAAGAATAACCGCACAGTCTTGTCTTATGATATCCTTAGTACTATATGATAAGTCTCTAATCTGAAATTCAATGTCAAATATAATCTCTTCAACACGGATTTTTTTAGGAGCAAGAGCAAAATTTAAACCTTTCTCTAAAAGGATATAAACATTATGATAAAAAGAAAAAATGGAAAGATTTACGAGAGAGATTACTAATATTAGAAACGATATTATTATTATTATTATTATCATAAAAATAATAATAATAATAATAATATCATCCTTGACATTAATATCGTTAATATTTTTAATATAGTTATCATATTTTTTTATATGAATAACATTTGTGTTGTTATCATAACCATGGTCCCAGAAATTATTAGATTTAAAACGGGAGGAATGGGATGAGGAGCTCAAAAAAGTGGAATGACAAGGGCCTAACAAGAATTTGTTGACTGAAGAAATGTCAAGGCAGTTATTAATGGGGGGAAAATGGGATGACGGGGATGAAGGAAATTGTTTAGCGAGAGAGGGTGGGGGGAAACTAGGGATAGAAAAAATCGAAGGTTGAAGATCAAGATCAATGTTTGAACCCATGCAATGACCAGAGGTATTAGTGGAGGGTTGATCATGGAGACAAGCATGACTGAAAGGAACCAGGTCAAAAGGGAATATTTATCACGAGAGCGCGCCTCAATCATTGATATTGTTGGACGCAGATAGGAAGGAAATAAGTTAACTGAGGAAGGAGGATTATCCGACGTAGAGGAAGGATATGGGCCACCGTAGGAAGGTGGAGGATTTGAGGGGAAACTAGAATCAGGTGAAAGCAATAGGAAGATAGGGACAGAAGTGAAATTGAAAGAGGTTTAATCAAACAAATTCGGCTCGTTGGAGGGAGGGGAGCACGGAGAATTGGGAGCAGCGATCGAAGTTGAATCCTGAACGAAGGGATCAAAAAAGGAGAAATTTATGGACTGAGAAGAATGAGATTCATCTGCAACATTGGATAACTCTAGATATTTAGGGTGAATGGATAAGAGAATATGAACGAGAAGTGGAACTTCAGAATGAACATAGTTATTACAGTCATTGATGGAAGCAATCTTAGAATCTCTTATGGGATTCGACTGACAGAGAGACCCTAAAACATTGCTTTCACTCTACTAGAAAAGATTTGTTCCACACTTTAGATGCATAGCATTTTGGATTCAAGAATGTAAGGCTAAGGCTTGATTCCTATTAATCCTGCTAACTGAAGAATAACTAGAAACATGGTAATTTTCCCAGGAAGCGGATTTTTCCTTGAGCCTAAAAAATTTTCTAGGTTTTTTTTCCTTCCATATTTCTTCCATGCACAGAGATTTTAAGGTTGAACAAGCCTCAATCCTTGTCCAAAGAGCAGAGGAAACCATGATAGAGAGCTCCAAATGTAACGCTAAGAACTTCTGAGAAAGAATATCAAGGTTTATTATAACCTTGCGAATCTCAGAACGAACCAGTGCTGGACTTGCATTAAGAAAAACATGTTCATTCCTAGAATTATTAAGGTGATGCTTAATTTTAGCGAATGAAAAAACAACAGAAGAATCTCTACATATTTTTAGGAATGCCAGATCTAACTTCATCTTGGAAACCTTCAAGCGAGCTCGTTCAAAAAAATGAACCTTGGTCGCAATGGACATTCCGTGCAGGGTTGTAATATTTGAATTTAGGCTTTTCTAATTCATGAATATTGAGATATATTTTGGTAAAAATCACATAAGATAATTTTAAGTACTTAGAATCACTTGGTATTTCATACAACTCATCTAGGGTTTGCAATGACGGCACTTTATTTATGTGATGCATGTCTTGTATCTAACAGTGTGATTAATCAGTGAACAGTTGAGTATTATACTCATTGGTTGATTGGTCTTGATTTGATAAGTTATTGGTTGCTTGGTAACTTGGAACTGGTATAATATTCAGTAATTTAGATTATTGGTGATTGGAATTCAATGGTGATTCAAATATTATATTCAAATTATGTGATTCAGTTTGGTATATTGGTATGAGCTAATTGTTGGTGTGGGTCTAGAGTGAAAATTTGATGAAAGGTGGCCTAAATGTTTTGATGTATATTGGAGACAGGTGGATCCAGTATGAGACATTGTGAAACGTGGTCCACGAGGTTTTGAGGGTTGTAGCCTTCAGTAAGGGGGTAGAAACTTCCTTCCAGTAGAAGCCAATAAACGAGATTAGGGGTTTGTAGCTGCCTTCCAGTGGGTGCTAGAGAACGAGTGGAGGTTGGATCCTCTTGCAGGTAGGAGCCTGCGTGTTGGAAAGAGTTTGTTCTAATACAAGACCAAGATGTAATTTTTCTTTATTATAACATAAGACAAAACAACGATAATAGCGGTGGTTTTCTGCCACATTGGGTTACCACCTAAAATTTTGTGTCCTTATGTTTTGATGCATTGATTATTTGTGATTGTTTATTTTTCTTCTTATTGCTCTGCATAATGAATGGGTATTGAAATAGTGGTGCAATGATTAAGTTAACAACTGATTTTGTGAAAATTTGATAATATGAATATACGCAGTTTTCATTCACTGAAGTTGCATACACACACAGGTTTTAGGAATAACATTAGCGTACATAATTCTAAATTTAAATTGAAGATTATGTGAATTAAAAATATTGATTCAGCATCACCCCCACCCCCCTTTCTCAGTATTTTTCCTAACAATTAGTATCAGAGCAGGTCCCTCAGAAGAAATTTGGTCGCTTAAAGGGAGATATACCAAAAGAAGCAAGATGGAAGGAGCATTTTCTGCAAAGCCACCTTTTTTTAATGGAACTAACTTTACGTTTTGGAAGGTCGTGATGAGATCATATCTGAAATCACTAGGAACTAATGTATGGGGAGCTATTGAAGGTGGATATTAATATCCATCCTCCATTACCATAAATGATTCAGGAAAAAAATAGTATGAGAACAATGGAGAGGTATTAAATTCTATCTTGGGAGGATTGACTAAATATGAGTTTGTGAAAGTCATGCAGTTGAGCACCTCAAAGGAAATATAGGATAAACTTGTTCAAAGCTATGAAGGTGACTATAAGGTAAAAAAAATACTAAACTTCAATCATATAGAATTATGTATGAGTCTCTTACAATGCATGATGATGAAAGCATTGCAAGATTTTTCCTTAGAGTAGACGAGATTTTTAATACAATGAAAGGTCTGGGCGACAAAATAAAGGATTTAATTGTTGTTGAAAATATTTTGAGATCCATAACCCCAAAGTTTGATTCCAAAATCTTCACCATTGAAGAAATGCAGGATTTTAAGAATCTTACCATTGAACAACTCCATGGGATCTTGACAGCTTATTAGATGAAAAATGGGGATACATCAAGTATTAGAGAAGCATCCTTCAAAGCCACAAACAAAGAGAAAGAAAAGGAAGAAACTAAAGATACAAGCTACATTTTAGATGAGGAAGAAGTGAATTTTGTGAAGAAGTTTCAAGTAGGAATTGGTGGGTTCAAAGTTAAACTTAATTTCAAATGCTTTGCTTGTTGAAGAGTAGTTCACTATGCTGCTAAGTGTCCTTATAAAGAAAATCATGAAAAAGGAAAGAATGTTTCAAAGAAGAATGTCAAAAGAGTTTTCACTAGCAAGAAAAAATGTATACACATGAAGACAATGAGTGTTCTTCTAATAATTAGGATGATGAATCAAATAAAGAATGTCAATTACTTATGGCATTTGAAGAATAATGTGGAGATGAGTCTGATAGTAATGATGACTTTATGGATGCTTTAGAAGAAATTGATAGACTCAAGGTCATAAAAAAGAATCAAGAAAAGGAAATTAGTATGTATAAAGAAAACAACCTAGTTGAAGAAATAACTCAGTTAAATATTTTTCTAGAAGAGGTTAAATTAGTAGAAGAAGCTTTGAAGAAACAAGTCCAAGAATAGGAAAAACACTGTGAAAACTTAGAACTTGAAATTGTGGGTCTAAGAAAGGAACTTGAGAAAACAAAGGATCTAAATCTTAGATTTGCTAAAGGATATGAAACGTTAGAGGAAATCATTAAGGTCCAACATTCTCCACTAATAAAGGGGGGTTTTGGATACAATCCAAATTAAAATGGTGAAACATAAGATCCTATGAAATCTTTTGAAGCAAGTACAACAAGCTACGCTAATGTTGTAAGAGGAGGCAATCGTCAGAATAGTAAGACTCAGCAAAATAATGAAGGATCAAACCCAGGTATTCTTACTTCAATGGTCAATGCTTCACTTCTCATAACTTTGGTCAAAAAGAAATTCAATGTGTTTCTTATAAAACTATTATGACTAGAAAAGCAAGAAATCATCATAATACAAACATGTCAAAGAAGTCTTCTTATAATTCTTTCTCCCTTCTTTAGAATGAATTTGAATATTATATTTGCAATAATTGTGGTCATGAAGAAACTGAATGCATAAGAAGGATCAATCCATCTTATCAACATGAGCAGGAGTCAGAACATCCCAAGGTATGGAAAAAGAAAATTACTTCCTCTAAAAAATGTGATTTGGCCTTTTATGCAAGAGATCAAGAGAATCTATGGTACATTGTCAACAGTTGCTCAAAACATATGACAAGTGACAAAGATAAGTTTGCTTCTTTTAATGAAATTAAGAAAGAAAATATTGTGGATTTTGGTAATAATTCACATGCTACTATTAAAGGAAAAGGATTTGTGGTATTGAAAAAAAGTACAAAGTTGAGAATGTATCATTTTTTGATGGGATAAAACACAACTTATTGAGTGTTAGTCAAATGTGTGATCAAGGGCATGAATTTATTTTCAGTTCAAAGGATTTCTTGGTAAAAAAATTGGATACAAGTAAGACTATAATCAAGGGAACCAGAACTCCACGCAATGTTTATATTCTAGAAGGTGGCAATTAACACTGCTTTTTGAGAAAATCTGAAGAAACTTGGCTATGGCATAAGAGATTGGGACACCTCAGCTTTTCTCAACTATACAATTCAAACAAGAAGAGAGCATTTCGTGACTTTCCAAACATTACTCCTCCTAAAAATAACATTTTCAAGTCATGCCAATTTGGAAAGCAATCGAGATTTTAGTTTAAAACTAAAGAATGCACTTTAGGTAAGCCTCTTGAACTTGTTCATACATATTTAAGGGGACCTATGAGAAAGAATCCTCCTCATGGTGAACAATACTTCATGTTGTTAATTAATGATTTTACAAGAATGTGTCGGGTTAATCTACTGGAGTATAAAGATGAACCATTTTAAAATTTTAAAATATTCAAGGCTGTGGTGGAAAATGGATTGGAATTGAAAATAAAATTCCTTAGATATGATAGAGGAGGAAATTTTATATCATATGAGTTTGTTTCCATACCATTGTTGTACAACAAGGTCACTATCAGATTCTCATACATCAGGTCTCTTCTGCGTCACTTCCAACATATACATCTAGAATATTATAATCATCAAGGCAAGGTAACTTCACACACAGATGGTATCTTTAAGCAAGCTCAAGACAAATATATAAATACATGGCAAAATTGTTCTTGGCATCCATAGTTATATCAATACTACTGGCTTCTAAAACTTCATCTAGAATATACCTTTTTTCATTGTAAAAAATGGTCTTCAAACCTCAATAAGTGTTGAAAATGGCAACAAGAAATATTGAAAATGGCACCCATGAGGCTTCTGGTTTAATTTTCCCTTAAATAAATTAGAAGTAAATTGTAATTCCACATCTTATGACAGCTTGTACGAGTTAACTGAGTTAGGAATACTTAAGTAGCTCAGTCAATTCGAGTTGAGGGTCAAACTAGAGGCATGTAGATTTATCTCTAAGTTTTAGAGGGTCTAGTTCCAGTTTATTTTGAGTTAAAATCAGTGTAACTAGTCCTAACTAAGAGATGAGCTAGTGATAGGTCCAGTGAATTAAATCTGATTTAATTCACAAATTAGTGGTCAATTAGTTAACTGATAATTTGCTATAAATAGTTGTTTCATGTCATTTCTAAGGGAGGCCCAGTTGAGATTGGGGTTAAAAGGAAGATAACTATCATTTGTATAATTAGAAAATTGTACAGGTCATACATGAGGTCATCAGGAAGCCTTAGATGTATTGCGCACAATCATTAATTGGAAATTTCAAATTAATAGAGGTTCAATTAGAGCAGGAATGCGTAAGCAAGGATGAGTAGGCAGAGGCAAGCAAATGGTTAAATATTGGACCAAACTTGATTAGATTGGTGCCAGATCAGAGCAGGGTCACTGTGAGACAGTCAGCAAAGTGCAGAGGTTTCTTAATGAGGTAAATAGCATCGTATTGTTTCATGATATTGACTTTATGCAATATACAGATATTGGAGTTTTGAGCAGTTTCTTTCCCCATATACATCTTGTGTTGTGTGATTGATAATTTCTTTCTCTTACTTTTTATGTGATTATGCGATCAAATTTGTTTTTCGCAAATTTGTAAAAGGATTCAATATTTTGTTTTAGTACATTTCATGATCAATTGAATCCCTTTTGATAATTTCTACATTGTATCAGAGCAGGAATTTTTTTGGTGGTGAGTTTGCAAAGCAGATCTGAAATTTTTTGTGAAAGTTTTCAAAAACAAATAGCAGATCTGGATTCCTTGCAAAAAGATACCCAAATTAAAAAAACAAATTGGTCGAATCAGAGTTCGGATGAGGGAGATATCATCGATTAAAAATCAACTCTTTTTTTAGAAAATTTTGTGATGGCGAGACAATTACAGTGTGCATGAGTCAAGAACCTGTATGTAGAGGTACCATATGCATGCAAATATTTAAGCAAAGTAGAGGTTAGATACTTGGTGGTTGAGAGGGAGCATAAATTACCTCTCAACATGCAGCCTCAGAAGAAGCCTCAAAAGGTTGTGGAGCAGCCACAATTGGAGAAGTAAAGAGGAGACCGAGTGGAGGCATCCACTCAAGCAGAGACCTCCAGTAGGGGGAAATTTCATGCCAGGTGGGCAGAGGGAGCACATGCATCCATACCTCTAGGCGAGAGGTGAGGCGATGTGAAGATATAATCCAAAGAGAAGAAATTTGGGCAAGGTCCATTGAGATGTCTTGTCCCATGGATCAGTACCTGTCTACGAGGGGGCCACAGTACATAGTAGCAGGATGGATTAGTAGTGATTGATGCAGTAAGATATCAGAGAGACAGATGTCAAATATTGGAGTTGCATATCAGAGTTGGCAGCAGTGTAGATGGAACATATGAAGAGTCATTAGCATTGCAGAGTTTTCAGTATACATTGTAGTAACTAGTAGTAGTCAGAGACTCTGATGAAAGATGCATCATATTGATTCAGTTTGGATGATTTTCAATTTCATAGATTGCAGGAGCAACAAAACTAGAGATAAGTGTTGCATGTAGAACATTCCAAAGGTACCAGATTGGGATAGATTGAATTCCTTTCTTGTTAAGAGGGAGTGTTGAAAATGGAAACAAAAAATATTGAAAATGGTACCCATGAGGCTTATGATTTAATTTTCCCTTAATTAAATTAGAATAAAATTGTAATTTTACATCTTATGACAGCTTGTACAAGTTAACTGAGTTAGGAATACTTAGGTAGCTCAGTCAATTTGAGTTTAGGGTCAAAATAGAGGCATGTAGAGTTCTCTCTAAGTTTTATAGGGTCCAGTCATAGTTTATTTTGAGTTGTAATTAGTTAACTCAATTATTTGAGTTAAAATCACCTTAACTAGTTCTAACTGATAGATGAGCTAATGATAGGCCTAGTGAATTAAATTTGATTTAATTCACAAATTATTGGTCAATCAATTAACTGATAATTCACTATAAATAGTTGTTGCATGTTAGTTCTAAGGAAGGCCCAGTTGAGATTGGAGTTAAAGGGAAGATAATTATCAGTTGTATAATTAGAAAATTGTACATGTCATGAATGAGGTCATCAAGAAGCCTTGGATGCATTGCACAATAATTAATTGGGAATTTCCTAATTAATAGGGGATCAATTAGCGCAAGAATATGTAAGCAAGGTTGGGCAAGAAGATGCAAGCAAGTGGTTAAATATTCGACCAAACTTGCTAGATTGGTGCTAGATCAGAGTAGGATCAGTGTGAGACAGTCAAAAGAATGCAGAGGTTTCTTAGTGAGGGAAATAGCGTTGTATTGTTTCATGATGTTGACTTTATGCAATATACAAATAACGGGGTTTTGAACAGTTTCTTTCCCCAAATACATCTTATCTTGGGCGATTGATAATTTCTCTCTTACTTGTTATGTGATTGTGCGATCGAATTTGGTTTCCGCAAATTTGTGGAAGGATTCAATATTTTGTTTTAGTTCATTACAAGATCGGTTGAATCCCTTTGGATAGCTTCTACAATAATATATAGGTTCTTATGCTACTCATGATACATGTACTAGTTGTCACTTCTCATCCTTAATTAGTCCTTAAATACAAACTTTAATATTAAACCAGATACCTCAGAATATGACCATAGATGACCATCGTCTAACCTCTGATAATGAGCACTACTAAACCGAGGACTTGATGCCAATATCAACCTAGTGTAGGCCAAAAAAAAACCCTCCATTGTGGCTCCTTTCTTACAAATGTGTGTTTAGGATTTGCATAGGTGGGCTTAATTCATTTTCACAGACATGTGTATATGTTTTCTAAGACAAGATTCAAATCCAAAACATGGCCATATCACTTATTCGCCAGTGGCATTCATATCACTTCTTCGTTGGTGATAGGATTTATACCATAGAGATATCAATCCTTCCCTTACTACTCTACTTCAAAAGTTATACAAGACATTATGAAAAAAAATGATGCCAAAATTATTCCAAGACTAGGCCAAAATCTTCAGATAAATGATCATGTTGATTAGACAAATTTATGTGGTGAAGGTGCTTAGGTACTCATTGTTTTAGGCTTCGTCTATCTAGTGCTACATCCAAAATTAGTTTGCAAACCCTTCATGTAATATATGATATCAATGAGCCCTCAAAAATCAACCAATCTTCAGGATGTCATACTTTTAATGCTAAGATTCCTCATTGAATCCTTAAACAAAACATTGTGTTGTTCTGATGAACCTCAGAAAGGAGAGACAAAAACTATTATACGTTAGATCTAGCCTTCACAAGTCGCAAATTCAAGTATACACGAATTATTGTATAAGATCATTGGCCTTATTTCTCTGCTTCCCTTCACACCGCATACTTTTAAGGACTGCAAGCCTATCTTAGTGATACATGTATGCTCAAAGCTTAATACCCTAGAGGGTAGAAACATGTAAAAGGTAATCAATGAATCCCAAGACCTAAGAAAAATATAAAACCAATATCCAAACCCTTCTCACCTGATATTGCAATTATCCACAAGGGGCCAAAAATTTTAGAGCTTTAATCTTCAAAATATCATCGTTAGATTTATATTCTAGGCTCAGGGTTAATCGAGTACATTTACATAGATTTATCATTGAACGAATAGGTGGATTTACTAGGTGAACCGAATTGATTATTTGGAGGGAAATCCACATTTGAAATTCAAAAATGGTTGGAGGTAAAACCCCATTAATAAGGCCATCTGCCTTTAGGAGTTAGAAATTGATTTTTTATGTTAGATTAAAGAGGCCCAAATGGCTTATGAATTAAAAAATTAATTTAGAGACCCTCCATAAAACATTTTAATCATAGACTTTTGATGTAAAACCTATTTTCATTATTGGTGTAATATGTTATCCATTGATGGGGTGCCACATCATCTCCCATGTAGGGTTTTTTCCCACATAATGGGTCCTTCATCTCCAAACAAGAATATCTCCCAAGTCGTGTGGTCTCTCGTGGCATACCACATACCACCAGAATCAACTTGACGAGGAGAATTTAAATATGATGATATTGGGATCAAATTCACTGAGATTCATCCAAAAAAAATTCAACAAATTCTAGGCTACTTGGAGCTTCAGTCGCTTCTAGGGTTTTCCAGGAGCTTTGACCAATGGAGCATCCAATTGAAGACAAATATTAAGAGCGTTCAATCATTAGCGTTGGGATCAATGACAACACCATTCAACATATGTCGCCCTTCCAAGGTTGTGTTGGAGTTATGTATCATTTATGTACTTTTAGGACTACTCTATGGCACCTCTATTTTAAGTGTCCACAGTCTGACTAATGTATATTGTGACATAAATACACATTGTATTTGTTGGTGGCTATGATCATTATGGTCTATCATATGGATCCACTATGTATTGTTTGTGGCCATGTTCTAGTATTTCATGTCATGGATCAACAATGTATAGTTGGCGACCATGCTCAGTTTCTCTTTATAAGTGAGCATGGGTATGCCCAACTTGGGGATGTTATCAGTATGTTTGAGACTTCGTCATTTGAATCCCTACAACTCAAATTTTTAGTCCTGGAGCCTTCCTCCCATTATGAGCTCTGAGCTTTGTTGTAATGTATTTCAACCATCAGTTTCTCTTCTGACCTCATGCATTGGGGGGGTTCTGTTATAGCCCATTTCACCCACATTTGAGTCTGTTGACCCTTTTGCACAACTTGTACCCTTTTTTTAGTCTTTTAAAGCAAGTATGTTGATTAGCCTTTCTTAGTATGGATTCCTCCCTATTACTCAGTCTACATTTAGGATCGGGGTCACTTGTTCTCCCTATGCAGTCAACATCTGAGTTGCACTTTCTAGAACTTGTCATTCTCAAGGAGATTAACTCGATGGATTAACTTGATGACTTTTCTAGGCGTGAATTAATATAGAAGTTTCCTAAATTTTCTTCCCCCTAAGCATCCATATTCATTCTCCGGGGGAGGCCTAAAGGCATACATATACTTGTTATATCAGTGGGAAAGCAAGATCTAGTATCCATATTATAGGACGAGAGCTCTATTATTTTGAGGGGCCGTCCTTCTAGGAGGAGCAATCGAGGTTGCTAAGATGAAGGAAAGGTTCATCATGTGCCATTGAGGTATACTATATTTGTATGTTATTTTGATTATAATATAGAAATGGCTCCCTTCGTCTACATTATAGGTGTTAATGTTATTTACATGTTGTTCATGTTTGAATTATCAATGATGATTATTGTGCTAACATAACCTTGCATGACTATATTTGGGTTTTTTTTTTTGGTTGTATATGTGCATGATCTTGGCTTGGAGATTGGAGACTTCAAGATTTGGTGTCCCTCAAGTTGGTTGCACCAACTAATAGTTGGTTCTTTCAAATGAAAGGTGCAACTTTCCTCTTCTTCTTATCTTCTATGTTATGTCTTGCATGACTAGAAGAATGTTTGAATCATTCTTTGCACTTGCACACACATTTGTCCAGTGAGCCTAGGGAAAGGCTTACAAATAAATAGCTTATTGTGGTTGTGAAATTTCAATCACAACACTGAGGATATCAATTTTGAAATTATATAATAATTTTCCTAGCTTAGCTTTAGTCACCCCTATCCCACTTTACCTACTAATTCTAAAGATTACATCCTAAGAATTATTTCCATATTTTGAGCTCCCTCTAGAATATCGCTTACATAGATCATAAATCTTATAGGTTTTAACCCTATATAGAAATTATCTGCGAATGAACTCTTAAAACAGAAAATAAACAATAGCGAGAGCATAAAACATAAAACATATATACACAGAGATTTCCCCCTGGATCCCAAAACTGGGACTACTAGCTTGATTTTTCATTATATTCATTTCAATGTTACAATATATATATATATATATATATATATATATATATACACACACACACACACATGTCGAAGCATTCCCAATCCATTGACCCTGGATTAGAACATAACTGTAGTTCCCTTGATCGGATCTACAAAATACCATCATGCCCAAAACCATGTGCTAAACCCATGCAAAAAAACTATAGGTAGGTTCGCCCACCTAATATAGGGTCCAAAAAAAAATTCCCAGGGTGTTGCCTCCCCCCTGTTGCGCCCGGCGCAAGCGAAGAGGGTTCAACCGCCCCCCTTCTTACCCCCTGCTTCACGCGTGGGGCTAGTCGTGGAAAGAATATAACACACACCCAAAACAATATCCTCATATGTAAGTAAATAAATATATCCTACCCCCATGAGGTTTAATGTATCAATATAGTCCTCTTGTATTCCTTTAAGAGAGAGGATACACAAGGTTTCTAGGTCCAAAGTGTTTTCTTTTATCCTTTATAAATTTTATTGGAACATCCCCGCGTATTCCTCTGAACTATCATTGTATGCTTGGGACATTTTGAAGATTGCTTCTTTAATACCTAATACTTTACAACAGTCTTGATATTTCTTCAAAAAAATCTTCTTCATTTCCTCTCAAGTTCGAATGAAGTTTCCCCCAAGTC
Source organism: Pinus albicaulis (assembly GCA_034641835.2). Classification (NCBI taxonomy): domain Eukaryota; kingdom Viridiplantae; phylum Streptophyta; class Pinopsida; order Pinales; family Pinaceae; genus Pinus; species Pinus albicaulis. The sequence continues at coordinate 1,671,347,016 of CM076581.1, forward strand.
CCATAAACCATCGGAGAGTTGCATCTTTCAAAGTGGCAAGAAATAGGCATTCCTTTCAATGTTACAATATACACACACACACACACACACACACACACACACATGTCGAAGCATTCATAAACCCAATCCATTAACCCTGGATTAGAACATAATTGTAGTTCCCTTGACCGGATCTACAAAATACCATGGACTGAAAATCATCATGCCCAAAACCATGTGCTAAACGCATGCAAAAAACTATAGGTAGGTTCGCCCACCTAATATAGGGTCCAAAAAAAAATTCCTAGGGTGTTGCCTCCCCCCTGTTACTCCCGGTGCAAGTGAAGGGGGTTCGACCGCCCCCCTTCTTACCCCCTGCTTCACGCGTGGGGCTAGTCGTGGAAAGAATATAACACACACCCAAAACAATATCCTCATATGTAAGTAAATAAATATATCCTACCCCCATGAGGTTTAATGTATCAATATAGTCCTCTTGTATTCCTTTAAGAGAGAGGATACACAAGGTTTCTAGGTCCAAAGTGTTTTCTTTTATCTTTTATAAATTTTATTGGAACATCCCCACGTATTCCTCTAGACTATCCTTGTATGCTTGGGACAATTTGAAGATTGCTTCTTTAATACCTAAGACTTTACAATAGTCTTGATATTTCTTCAAAAAATTCTTCTTCATTCCTCTCAATTTGGAATGAAGTTTCCCCCAAGTCCCATAAACCATCGGAGAGTTGCATCTTTCAAAGTGGCAAGAAATAATTTCAATTTTTGGGCATCCATGGAGTAATCATAGCTACAACAAATCACATCAAACTCAAACATAAAAGTATTTGGATCCTCCTTGAAAGGCCATGAAAGCTCAGAAGGTCAAAAAGGGGAATGTTCTTCATTTGAACTAGTCCATTATGATCTTGAATAGGAAATTCAAATGTAACAAAATCATTTTACCTAGCTCCATTTACTTCTTCATCCCCCGTGTTTTATTTACCTAAATGTTTAGGTTTCTGAATCTTATTGGAACCTTCAGAACTTTCCAATTCCTCATCCAATATAGTTTATTTCCTTCATGATAGTGGTTCTTCCTTAGGTGGTTTCCCTGTTGCATTAATTTGGACTTTGATGACCTTTAAAGGATTTTCCTTTCCTCTCTCACTTTCCATAATGTCGGTTTGGGTGGCTCCTACCACAGCACGTGAGTTTCTAACACATTTTTCCTTTTTCCTACCCATGGCGTTTTAATGCATCTATCATGTTCTAATGCAAAAAGATAGTAGGGACACAGGTTACTTAAAGGGGTAATTAACAACCCCTTTGGTCGCTTCTATCCTTGATATCTTTCATACTAATTACTTGAGGAATCTTGAATCTTTTGAGTGCCTCCCAAACAAGAGCGCCAAAAATGACACTATATTTAAACATTTATTAGTTCAGCAAAGTTTTAGGCTACATGGTTCATTTTAATTATCAAACCAGGGTCGGTAAGCTTGTGAAGCTCTTTATGAAATATACACAAGAGGTGAGTCCCTCATGATGTTGGATGACCTGAGTATGAAAATTCATGGGAATTTGTGATTGGATGGAATAATATACTTGCGTATAGTTCACTACTTGGTTACATGTTGCCTCAAGCACCCAATTGTTTCCTAGGGGTGACTAGCTAAGTGTCACTCAGTGGAATTTGAACCTAAGAAATTATGAAAGATCTAATTCTGCAACATCTTCTCGTAAGACATGTTGATAGATCCCCCAAACCACTAATTCTTAATTCATAAAATAATACAATCACTCTTACATAAACTAAAAAGAAATCAACTGAACATGAAATGCGTTTAAAATAATTAAAAGAAAAGATAATGATATAAACCTACAATATAGTTCAAAACATATATATGAGATCAAAACAAAGCAAAAATATAGTTCATCTGATATTCTTTATGTGCTACAAGGCTTTGTTATATATATGAAATCTAACAGTCTAAACTTGATAACGTAATAACATAGATCCAATTGGTGAACCAAACATAGAGAAGAAGAACAATATGTTAACAATCAATTAATAGATTCCAACAACATGACTGGCATGAGTTATATCTATGGCTTCCAGCACTTGCACACTAAGCCAATGCATTAGTGCAACTGCGGACAATGGTGAAACTATAGGCATAATTTATCCTGAGATAACAATTCTTGGTCAGAGGTGAAAAGAAACCCCATGCACTATGAGGTAACTGCCCAACAATTTCATAATATCCTTTATTTCTAGAATAATGATGTTGTTATGTAATTTGGCTCAGTGGCCCATGATACTTGGAACAGGTACGCACCATTGTCCTATCCAAATGTCATCATGGAAATGATCCTCATGGTTGTGAAGTCGATGAGGCCCATTTTTATGTCCAATTGCAAATATGTCTTCGAACTCTTGACATTGAGTAAAACAATGAACCCTTTCAAAATTCTCGATCTCTAGTAGAGATCCTTGATCTTTAATTAAAGTAAAAGGGTCTTCAGCCTATTGATGATATGATTAAGGTATGTTAGTAATGTTGTGCTAATTACTCTTTCATATTTTGAAACCAATGTTTTACATGTGCTTAAGGGTTCAAGTTCTCTTGCAAGTTACTGAATCTCATGAGTGATTTTTATGTTAATTTTATGAACAATTTAACATAAAACAGAGACTAAATGTCAACAATAAAAATTACATTACATCACCATACAACACATCAACACAGGGATTTGATGAAGGATTTCACCCCTCTTGGGCTACATCTCCTTGGTCCAGCTTCCATGGATTGGGCCTCTATATTATGCTCAAATTTGAAAATTTATGTGTTTACAATGCTTTTTTGCTCCTAAAACCTACTTCATTGAGTTCAGAACACTCAAAAATGGTACCTTAGCCTCTTTCTGCTCTTGATTTAATCGAAAATTGGCTGAGTTATGACTTATCCAAGTCCGCTCCACAATTTCCTCCCCAAAAATAGCTAATTGGCCCCAAATTGGGCTAGCTGGCACTAAATTTGGCAAATCCTGTCGGATTTATCGAAACCGCCAATTGAATTCAGATTAGTTTAATTAACCTACATTAGAGGCTAATTAAACCGGATTAGTTTTAAATTGGCGCTTGTTAATTAAACACAGGGATTAGTGTTTAATAACTGCACTTAAGGTTAAGCGCTCATGCTCCGTCAGTGATCTCTAGGTATTGGTCACATGACTTGGCTCCCCCCATTGCCACATTTATGAAACTTCAAATAGGCGTGGCGAATTTCGGGAAAATCACAATATATTCCACTTAAAGAAAGGTTTAGCTTTTTGCGATGAGTTCTCACAATATATTCCACTCCATCTTTGAACAAGTGGTACTTGTTCTCATTGCAATAAAAGACTGCATTCCTATCATAGAGATAAGGACTACCCAAAACAGTTCTTCATATGTCAAGCGATGCAACATCTAACTCAACTTCATCAATAAAGTTTGCGGTGATTGCAAACCGGAAAATACATTTTCTTGTAACCTATAAATTTGTATCCTTGGTTATCCAACACAAAGGATATGGCTTCTGATAAGGTATGGTTTCAAGATTAAGCTTCTTGACTAAGTCTTCAGATATTAAGTTCGCTTGAGACCCACTATCAAATAGTGTGTTAATTTTTGTATGTTTTGAGACCACTCTTACATGAAACAACTCTACTCTTATTTCTTCACTTGGAGTGTTACTGTGAAAATTTGATGAACTAGTACTTGCTATGGCTTCTTTTCCCTTTGTGACCATGGCTGCAATTTTAGTCTTATATCCTAAGTTGGATCCAAGATCCTGTCGTGTGGTAGCGGTTTCCTTTTATTTCCCCTTGTTGTTGAATTTCTTCGATTCTGGGTAAAGCTTCCAACAGTGGGCTTCATCATGACCCTCTTTGGAACAATGGTTACATGTGGTTTTCTCCCCTTATTTTTTAATGGATGCATTTTTCTTTTGTTTTCCTTTGAAACCCTTTCCTTTTTCACCACCCTTAAATGGTTTCTTTTTACCCTGTTCCTGTACATTTTTCCCTCTTGCCTCAAGGTGTGTAGCTTGCACATAGACCTTATCTAGACTAGTGGGATTAAACATGAGGTATGTTTTAGGTAACTATGAAAACTCCCTATATATGTCAGCAAGGTATCTTGAGAATGAAAATCAACACCTAACATAAGAGCTCTTCTCCTAAATTCTTGAGTGTAATCTTGCACACTTTGACCTTTCAATTGTCTAAAGTTTTGCCAGCTCGTAATGGATTTTTGCATGTAAGATAGAGGGTAAAATTGCCTTTTAATGGAAAAAATGAAATCAGATCAAGAAATTGAGATCATACCATGTTTTTTAAATCTCATCTTGTGTCCTTGCTTCCCACCATACAAGTGATGCACCCTCCATTATCAAGGAAACTAATTGAATCTTTATGGCATCTTCTTGAAGGTTCTGAATTTTGTAATAAACCTCCAACTGACGAATCTAATTATCCAGCTTCTCTGCATTCATTTCACCATTATACATCAGAAGCTCAAATTTAACATCAAGTTTAAGAAAGGGTGATTTACCAGTTCCTTTTGAAGTATGTGTATGAAAAAGTGGAAGAGTTTTGGTAGTGGAAGATGATGAAGATGAAGGTGTAGATGGTGGTGAGGATGATGGTGGAGTGGATGGTGGTTTATTACCATCTCCATAACCTCCTCCTCATGGAGAACCCTCTCCATTTGGAGGCCTAGAAATTTCTCCTTGCATCCTTAAATTCCTCTCCTCATAAAGGACCTTTACCATCTCAGTCATATCAAAAAATGCCTTTTTGAATGCTCTCTCCTCTTCTGTCATGGTAGGTTCTCCTTCATGAGACATGCTCACTGAAGACTCAACTTCAATTTGAGGATGTTTTGATGTTTAAGACTTTGGAAACCTTTCCCTTCTTCCTCTTGACCAAACTACAAGGCTTTCAACCAGCTTCCCTTCTCCTCTTTTGAGTTTTAACCTTGCAAGCATGACACAAACTTGCAAAAAATTAGATCCCTTCTTGCACAACAAACCTAAATCTATGATACCAAAAATGATGTAATTAAGGTATGTTAGTAATGATATGCTAATTCCTTTTTCATATTTTGAAACCAATGTCTTACATTTTCTTAAGGGTTGAAGTATTCTTGCAAGTTATTGAATCTCATGAGTGATTTTTATATTAATTTTATGAACAATTTAACATAAAACAAAGACTGAACAATAGCAATAAAAATTATAGTACATCACCATACAACACATCAACACAGGTATTTGATGAAGGAGTTCACCCCTCCTGGGCTACATCTCCTTAGTCCAACTTCCATGGCATGGGCCTCTATATTATGCTCAAAATTGAAAAATTGTGTGTTTACAATGCTTTTCTGCTCCTAAAACCTACTTCATTGAGTTCATAACACTAAAAAATGGTACCTTAGCCTCTTTCTGCTCCTGATTTGGTCAAAAATTGGTTGAGTTATGACTTCTCCAAGTCTACTCCATATTTTCCTCCCCAAAAATAGCTAAATGGCCCCAAATTGGGCTAACTGGCACTAAATTTGGAAAATCCCGTCATATTTGTCAGAACTTCCAATTAAAGTTGAATTAGTTTAATTAACATGCAATAGTGGCTAATTAAACTAGCTTAGTTTTAAATCGGTGTCTGTTAGTTAAACCAGTTTAAGCGTCAATTAAACATAGGATTAATGTTTAATAATTGCGCTTAAGGTTAAGCGCTCCTGCTTCGTCGATGGTCTCCGAGTATCGATCACATGACTTGGGGGTTGCCCCCCTCTCCCCCCATTGGCACGTTTATGAAACTTCAAATAGGTGTGGTGAATGTATAGGGTAAGAAACAACATGCAGGCGACCTGGTGGCGTGGCTTGTTAGCTGGGTGGAGGTCTTGTGTTCGATCCCTGCCCAATCCCTCCAGTCCATAACCAAAGTTTTACTCCACCATGAGAGGGACACATGGAAGCCCCAGGCTGAGCCACGTGTGTTAAACTCAACAATGGTGAGCACGATAAATACACAAGACACATGAGAAAGATAAACCTTTGATACACTATTACTCACAATGATACATATTTATCATACATGGAGTGACTCTTGGATTCCATATTCCAAGGTCTCTTGGACTTCCTATGTCTGTTCGTCCTCTACACCTACCCATAGAGGATTAGGTGTCCAACATTCCCCCACTTAATCCGAAGGGGTATGTGTGAGTCCAAGAACAGAGTTGTAATACAAATCTGCAAAGTATGCATGGCAGCACTTAGGCTGAATCATCTCTCTGAAATGTTGGCATAAAGAGGTGGTTTAAGGATGACCACCAACACTGGAATGCTTAGTGCAGTTCCTGGAACTCTTCCAAATATGGCAAGAATTTGAGGGCTTCTGCTAGAGGAAGTGTCCCTCATATTTGAAGAGGGAGACCTTCAACCTAGAAGAAGGGAGGTCTACAACCTGTGATGGTTTAAAGATGACCACCAACACTAGAATGCTTAATGAATTTCCCGAAAATCTACCAAAGCTGGCAAGAAACTGAAGTCTTCTGCTAGAGGAAGTGTTCTGAATTATTTGAAGAGGAATAATATCAACCTCATGTAAATGGTTTAAGGTTTTCCACCAACCAAAGGCATTCTCATGGGAATTCGTGTCTCTAGCTACAACTCTGAATCTAGAATGACAAGTTGTGGCTCAAGCTCGCTTTAATTGTTGTGTCTCTGGCTACAATTCTGAATCTAGAATGACAGGTTGTGGCTCAGGTTTGCTTGATGTGGCTCTGAAGCTTGTAGATGACCACCATTTTCCCCCTATTAGGTACAAGGTGAGATGATGGCGAAAACTCAACTGCAAGATTGTTCAATATTCTAGAACAAGTTCTGACATGCGACTTAAACATCTTCTTGATTGTTGATGCCCATTTCCAAGAAGTGATCCATCCAAGATGAATCTTTTTTCTTGCAGGAGGCTTGTTTCTGAATCATCTTTGTGAAGAATCGGTGTGCCAAACGCAGTGCTTACATGGGTGAAGATCGAAATAGTGATCTTTCATATGGCCAACTCGATCACAGTGTTGGAATTTTTCAATCTGTTGTTGCTGCTTTGGAAGAGGAGCAGGATCTGGAACAGCTGAATGTGAACTCTCATAAAGAAATCCGGCACTCTAAAATTTTATGGGCTTTTAGTAGTCTGGAATATGAAAGGACAACTCCTTGTCATATCCAAGACCAGTTATGTGCTTGTTGTGGACAAGCTCTTCCCAAGGTCTAATGATGGGCTTGGGAAGTGCAGACTGAACTGCTACATCTGCATGTAAATCTACTCTTGTACAAGGAATTGAATGTGAATCGACTGCAACATTACTAACTTGCTGTTTATGGGAGTCAGTTTCAATTTTCTGAACAGAAACAAGTTCAGAATGATGACTCTTATGTTGAAGCTCATCTTGTTGTAGTTGTGACTCAAGCTGCAAAAAATCAATCTTTTCTTGTGCAACTTGCACACAATTTTGAATGTTTGTGAGAGTGACTTTGCTCACCTTTACTGTATCATGAGTAGAAGACAATATCATAGTTTTTAAAAATTGTAATGCTTCACCAATTCCAACCATTTTTCTTCTGATTATAAATAATGCTCTTTCACAAGCAATATTGGTACCTATTTCCTTGTAAAGTTAGGAATGGGCATACACGCATCCACCGTAGCATATAGCAATTCCAAAACAACCTTCCAACACATAAATTTTGGGGCTAACAACCAAATAACTTACCAATACAACATTGATTTGCAATACCAGCAACTTAGTAAATCAAAGCACAACGACAACTATGCTACTCTAAACAACCCAAGTGTGATGTAAGAATTTATTATGCTATTCTAATATTACTATACAGGGTCCGAATTCCCTTCTGGTAGTAGCTACATAGACAGAATTAGTTAGCTACAAGATTATCACTCCTCGGTGACCAGATATCTTCAACATTATATAAACGCAACATTTAATCAAACATAACGCTTCATATACATATACTCCCATCACATACACTCCACGATTCAAATCAATTCCCAAGACATGAACACGCAAAGGAGCACACAGAGAATGAATTAGCACACATCATAATAAACCTGTGCATACCATGCATCCATTTCAGACTCCTCTCTATGGCGGTGATCTGAAATTCTTGGGTTTGATTTGCCTTTTCTCTGCTCACAACATTGTTGCTTCGTAACTCAAAATTTCTTTCATAACACGATTAGCTCACATATTTAGTGGTGAAAGCTTATTAATCGAACTAGAGGTGTGCCACACAATTCACACAACGTGTCATTCCATACAGTGTGTGCCAAAGAAATACGAGCTACAAAATGAACAGTGAAGTCTTAGATCCAAACCACTAGTGTGAGTGTTAGGCGTAGGTGTGGGCCACAATTATATGAATGTTGGCCACAATAGTGTAATGTCACTGTAATTTGATATTTTGATGTGATGCAATGACAATGTAATGCCATATCCACAGAGCGATGCCACTGCTTAATACCATTTTTTAATACGATGCCACATCCATTATGATAATGTCCGACCTTAGAAATGTTGCCACTGTAAATACGATGCCGACAGTGGTGGGGAGATGAAGTGGTGGAGTGCTGACAGTTGCAACACCACAATGCAGGAGTGAAGAGGGAGCAGCAATAGTGAGGGAGATGAAGCGGTGTTGAGCGGAGGGAAGTCTAACTATTAGCGGAGGCCCGAGAGCGCAATGCCAACTGTTAGTGGATACATGGCATGGTGAATAGGATCAAGCCTATACTATCCCAGCCACATCAAGAGTTGCGCACGGTTCCGGATGGATCAGTGCTCATGCTACGTTCTACAATGGCGGTGATGCTACTGGCACAATGGGTGGTGTTTGTGGTTATGTCAATCTTTATATCTAGGGTTATAGTACCAACGCCGTGGCTCTTAGCACGATCGACAACATCACAAGATTTCACCAAGGTTGTACCATAATTGTTATTCGTTCCTGCGTGGAGGCACCCTCTCTACAGAAGCACTTAAAAAATACCACAATTGACTTTTCAGATGTCGCAGAATTGACGTGTGTGAGCTAACATGAACCAATGCTCACAAAGTGTTCAATTCACAGAGAACATTCAACGCACAACTCAAGCAGACGTTGGAACAATTATTGAAAATGTTGCATATAAATTCAGAATGTACGCCACATGTAAAAGACTGTTCAAATTTAACTCAATGCAACATATCCATACCACTCACGGCGGTCACTAGACTTCTGGAAGACGTCACTACAAAAGTCAAAAGCATTCCCAATTTCAATACCAATCTCACCCTTATGGTTTGTTTGAAAAACATTGAGAAATTTTATGTCAGTCTCGGCTTCCCCATCAAGGTCGATTTATGATTCACCAAGGCTCTGCTCATTAAATACAGAGCCCAACAATAGTAACCCAACTCTTCTGGCCTCGCCTACAGGTCATGAAGGCCCTGTTTGGTAGGCCTCTTGGGCTAACCTGAAGTTCGGGTCCACGCTCACCATGCTTCTACTTCCGCTACGTTACAATACCTTTCAAGTGGATTTAATAGACTTTATTGCAAACAATGGGGTTGCGTTAAAATTTTCCACCTACAATTTCATCCCCGGGCCTTGCAAAAACACTATATATGTTCACATACGTCCAACTTTGTATTCAATGAGAAACTGAGCGGCACTGGTAGCAACATCTTTGACGAGCAACATTTTTTGATACTGTAACATACACTACAACAGTTTTGACAAGGGGAAAACGGATGTTGCAGAGAAAGAGCGTTGAGAATTGAAGAGCACCCAGAAATGAGAAAATGAATTTTTGATAAAGACCAAATTAGTGGAGCATTAGGTCAGGCATACAGTGAATAAATGGGTTTCTGACATAAAAAAATTTTTGGAGCGTTAGAATCCTTATGGACAGATGCACAATGAGAACGCTCAATTTTTTGGCAAGTAGGATATAGCTAATAGCACAACACTGATATGCACAAGCTCAAACTTGGGCAGGGTAGGAGTACATTGCATTGGCAGAGAAGGACATTCCTGAAAATATTCATCTTTGCAGTCGCAGGGGTTGGTCTTCTCACAACGAATGGAAAAACTGACAGAGGTAACAACCTATATTCTAACAAATGCTCAAAATGGCATAAAATTCACAGGAGGAGAGCATTGGTTTACAAAGGCCACACATCATGGCTCTGAGACGATGTTAAAATCAACAATGGTGAGCATGGTAAATACATAAGATACATGAGAAAGATAAACCTTTGATACACTATTACTCACAATGATACATATTTATCATACATGGAGTGACCCTTGGATTCCATATTCTAGGGTCTCTTGGACTTCCTATGTCCATTCGTCCTCTACACCTACCCATAGAGGATTAGGTGTCCAACAACGTGCCTCCTCCTCATTGGCCCAAACCCACCAATAATAAAGTGCCACACGCACCCAAAATGCACCAATCAGATTCTGCCACTTGGCAGCTCTCAATTTGCTGGAGGAAAAGGTTAACCAAAAGTTGACATACCCAGTCACCATGCCACATTAGCATTACGGACTGCTGACTGGGCTCCCATTTCTGCATTTTTTTCCAAATTTGCTTATTTAGGAAAACGAACAAAACTCATTTTTGAAGCCATACAGAGTCCATTTCAAGCGAAACGAGTTGCGTCAGATTCAGAATGATGAACACTACGCGATCATTTAGGTTTCGTGTCATTCTGAGAACTTTGACTTTTTAGCACAATTCTAAGCACCTCATCAGCTGATCAAGGTTGTTCTCTTGATATTTGACTGAGATAAGTGTGGTCATTGGAAACCAACTTGAGATCTCAAGAAAATCTTTGGGCACTATGGTTATTCCACCAATTATTATATACACACCAATGAAAATCATTAACTTATGTATATATTTGCTGAGTCACATACACCTACATCTTAATACCTCTTTAACGACCCTTAATTTTATCCAAAGCAAAAGAAATAAATAACTCAATCAAGTGAATTTATATATTTGTAATCATGTAAGTAATGGAAGATATATATAGCAATGAGAGATTGAAAAATGATGGATAATCAGGCAAAAAGGGTTTTTTGGTGAACAAAAAGGATGCCAAATAAGTATCCCATCACACCTAATCAATTTTTGCTACATCTCGAGTCCCCAATTTAGAATGTATACAATTGCACAAGTTCTTCAAATGTGAAGAATGAAAACAATGATATAGAAGTTAGTATTGATGATTACTTACAAGACACCCGTGCCGTGGAGGGAATACTCAAAGTTTGTTGCAAAGTGATTTATCTGCATAACTTAGAGTAGTTATTGGTTAGTCAGTATCATGGGTGAGTCATAACAAGTCCATGTATGCAAGCTAATAGTTTATTATGTTCAATTCATTTGTGTTGTCGAGATTTTCTAGAAATATGATATCATAGATTGATTCAATAAAATAAGCCCCAAAAATAGTGGGTGGTTTCCTAATAAACCAAATGATTAAAATATTTGAGAATGCACATATAGTGTAGGTATCTTGGAATTTTACACTCTAGGGTCATAAATTAAGAAGGCTTCGGCTAATATTGGGCTTATCAATCCCACACATTACTAGAAGTTGTCATTGCCACCCCATAACAAATGAGAATATTGAAGATGTTTAAAAATTATGGAAATTGAACTATGTAACAGTTTTGAAACATCTAAATTTTTGAGTGGGCACTCTATTAGCATCTTTAGACACTTAGGAATTAGTTAAGTTCAACTTGATTGAATGTGTCGATTAGGTAAAAGTGTGTTTCCTAGTGTGTTTCTTTAGTATGCATTAGTTGCATTGTAATCTAACAATCACTATATGTTACAGACATAGAGTGATATGATGACTCATATTCTCCTTGATACTAACAGATGTTGATCAGTGGTTTAACAATCAACTGGTCCATGATCTCTATTTAAAGAGCATGGAGGTTCATGGTTGATGATCGATTATAAGAAGTCTCTTATGTAAGTTTTTTCTTATGCATTAATAAAATTGCCTCAAGTGGCCTCGTTGGTTGTGGCCATGAATTGTTTCCATCTTAGAGGGATTTAACCACATAAAAATATTAGCAATGTGATCTTTTATCTAGTTGTGTGTGGTTACTAAAGGTGTTTGTCTTATATGGAATGCCTTGTTTACCCAAACATGGTATTAGAGCCTTTTTGAAGAATTGCTCTGATTGGTGATAAATATTGTAAGCTCGTGTTACCACATTTCGAATATCTACTATTTATGTATCAGTTTTTCCTAAACATACTATTATGTTGCATGTGAAACACTGTTTTCTACTAAGAACGCCTTTCGTTTCATTCGAAAAGGTGTATGTTTTCCCGAAATACAACAATTTTCATCATATCTAAACTTATACAGTCCACACACACACACACACAGATATATATATATATATAAGTTTATTGTTTATATTATCGATTTTCTACTATTTATGATCTGTGTATCCTCTTTTCCTCGCACTTTGTGCGATCTTGGAAAATAAAAAAACAAAGCGGAAAGTATTTTCTTGGCCATCTATGCTCATTGTCGTGCACTCTGTGCAATCTCAACAAATCAGAAATAGTGAGAAAACTTGCATTTCCTAGGTAAGATAACCAATATCTAACCCCATTGTTGTTGAGTTTTGGAATTTTTTCGAACAACTGTTTGCTTTTGGATGAGCACATTTTTTTTGGCAAGCACATTGTTCAAGAGAGAGCTTCAACAATAACACCCCCACACTCCTTCACTACTATTGCTGTGTCTTTTGCAATAGCTCACTTGGCTAAAAGTTACTTTTATTTATTAAGAGGTATTTAGTTCAAATATCTTTATTAAAGTTGTTTTTTGAAAAAGTTAATTTAAACTTAAGTTATTTCATTATTGTATTGTAAAGTGCATTCCACTTTTAATATAAAAGTGAATAACTATAGAATAATTTTTTTTTAGTTGCTTATTTTTTACATGCAACGCTCATTTATTAACATAACTTTATTTTTGAAAGTGAATTTCACATATTTTATAAAAGTGGGTCACTTCATAAAGTAATTTATTTGTATTTGTGAGTTTATAAGCAAAGCTAGCACGAGAAAATATTTTTTTTCATCAACATCCATCATCACCATCACATGGGCCAATTTCTACCTACCATGTGGCTCTTTGTTACCGTTAATGCCTTTTTTGAAAGAAAAAAAAAAACATAACTTTCGCATTTGAAGTCCTTTTTCAGTGCCATGTTTTTCTTTAAACAACCTATTTTCTTCAAGAACTTTGCATCTAGATAGTCAGTTTCATTGTTTGAAACCACACTATTTGAATATTTCAATATTGCCACTTCAAGTGAACTTTTGCTTACTGGTACTAACTACTTCTCTTGGAAATCCCACATGGAGGATGTATTAGGAAGTAACGGATTATACAAGATTAGACTGGGATAAGAAATGCCCCCCATTGATGTTGATAAGAGAGCCAAATGGGGTTAGAGGAATGGTGAAGCACATGGATTAATGGGAATGTCGATTTCTCTTTACTCGTGATCTCATATTCAAGGAATCAATGATCCAAATGAATTTTGGGAAAAGTTGAAAAAAATATTTGGTGAACTTAATATTATTAGATCTCATCAACTTGAAAATTAGATCATGATTTTAAGTCCTAATGATTTCTTAGACATTTAGTTATATTATCAAGTTGAACTAAAGTATGAACATTGCATATATATTATTATTTCCAAGCTTGATTCTACATATTTTGTTTTTGTATCTACATTTATGTCATTAAAGAAGCTATTGGGGGTCCCTATCAAAAACTTTCTCCTAAATATTTTTTACACTCTTTGACTCGAGAACAAGACAAGCTCTTGCATGTTGGAGTTATTAGCACTACAAGTACATCTAACAAGGCCCTAATGACCCAACATAAAGATAAAACTTAGCACCCAAAGAAGCAATATCCTCACAACAACAAGAAAAATAAGGGTCACAAACCATCTCAGCTAGCCTCTACTACTAATGGTGAAAAGGGACCAAAATCAAAGAGTAGGAATATTAATAAACATTACAGTCATCATGGGAAAGATCGACATGTGGAGTCTAAATGTTTAAAAATATGGAGACCTTGGAAGCAAAAATGAAGAAGCACAACATCAGTCTTGATTCTTCTTCTTGGGGACATGCTCTTCCTACTTCTAGTTTCTCATTTAATGTAATCTTCATTTCTTCTTCTGATGAGTACCTTATTGATTCTAGAGCATCTTATCATATAGCTAAGGATAAAGCCATTTTTTTTCTCTTAATGATTGTAACACCAAACAAATATTTGTTTGTGATTATAGATCTCTTAATTTTATAGAGTTTGAAACTATTCAAGTAGATAATGGAAATTTCAATGATGTAATATGTGTTCCAAGTCTCTCATGCAACCTTATATCAGTATATCAGATCACTTATTCAAGTGAAGGTAAAAAAATAGAGTGTTCACCTCACCAAGTTATAATCAAGGATTTAAAATATTCTAACCATATCCTTGTTACTTGAATAGTTGATGATATTACCTGGTGATTCAAGTTTGACAACTTTGGCTCATCACCTTTTTCCTCAATTTTTATTGCTCATAGTTATAACTTGACCAAAATTTGGCATGAGAAATTTCGTAATCTCAATTATCGCTCAATGCAGCAACTATGTAGTCAAAATATGGTGGTTGGTCTTCCTCTCATTTCTTTCCAAGATGGTGTTTGTGTTATTGGAAAACATCATTTGGACAATTTTGACAAACATGCCTCTCGGCACGCGTCAACCCTTTTGTAGCTTACTCACAGTGATTTGTGTGGTCCACTTTCTTCTCCTTCTTTCTCTAGGTTTTAATACTTCTTAACCTTCATCAATAACTTCTCTAGATGCACTTGGGTTTATTTATTAAAACTTAAGAGTGAAGTTTTTTTTTCTTTTTCTTTGCCTAACAAGGCACGTGTAGAAAAACAATCTAGACATCAAATATAGAGCTTAAGAACAAATAATGGAGGCGGATATGTCAACCATAAATGCAAAACGTATTACACTGCATAGGGAATTAAAATGCAACATATTATTCCATATACACCATAGCAAAATGGTGTTGTCGAAAGAAAAAAACCATACATTAAAGGAAATGGTTAATTATATGATTCAATCTAAGGGATTAAGTTTTATTATTGATTAGAAGCAATCAACTATGTAAATTTCACAGTAAATCACACTCCCATAGAGGATTTAAGCAATATAACACTGGAAGAAGCATAGACTAACATAAATTCAGATGTAATCCACTTCCATTTCTTTGGTAGTGTACCATCGACTCGCATTCCTAGTGAGAAAATGAAAGCCATCTAGCATAAAAGTGAGAAGTGTATTTTTGTTGGATATTGTAAAAATGTAAAAGGTTATATAATTCTTTAACCTCACTCCACTGAAATAATCAGTAGAGGATATGTTAAATTTGATGAAAATCTCTTGGTCTATGAGCCTAATTCGATAGTTGTGCCTTCTTTGGCTTGGAAACCATATTCAACATTTATGTCACCTTCTCTTCCCATTATGGTTTCTTCTTTAAATGATGACACTAAGGATGAAAATTCACCTCCGATTGCTAACCTTCCTTTAGATGAGTCCATTGAACATCAACCTGCACTAGAAATACAACTTCCACAATGTAATGTCCCTACTTAGCCTTAGCTAAGAGGAGACATTATATTTTGATTTAATTTATGTTTTATGAATAAATGAATAAAGGAGGACATGTAAAACTCATAAGAAGTCTAAATAAATCAATGCCCATGTGAACAAAGGAAAATAAGGGCTATGTAGATATTCACTTGCAGGTGTGAAGAGGTTTTGAGCCAAGATTGGGTCCACCTTGACCAAGTAAACTGCGTTGTCTAGGTTCAATGCATCTCCAAAAGAGACTGCGCAGTTCTAGAAGGGAACCTCTAATGTGAAAAGGACCAACTCATCCAAGTGGTTTAGGGTTTGCAAAGGCTTTCTCATGTTATAAAAAGGAGGAGAAGGCACATGAAGAGGTGGTTGATGAATTATATTTCTGAAGTATTTGTCTACTTAGACAAATACCATTCTCTGCTGTTTAGTGGAGGATTGTGATTGGAATTCCTGTTTAGGAGTGCCATTTCTTCCCTTGAGGTTCATTGGAGGAGTTCTTTTCTGAAGTTGGCAACTATCTGGTTTGAGACCAAGCTCTATTTTTCATGAGCAGCGCTGGCCCATTGAGGGTTTTGCAGCTGCTATCTTTGTAGCAAGTGGCATTCTAGATCTGCTTAGATCTAGTTGTTTTTGAGAGGCTTTCTCTATTGGAGAGTGTTCTACAGCCTCCAAGGAGTTAGCTGATCTATATTTTATATCAGATCTGTACTTTTCATTCCATGTATTCAGTATCCTTCACCCTCTGTGCAGTTTCTGCTCCATACTGCGTTATTTTGTGAGAGGGGCTTCCTTGTTTCAGTTTGCTATCAATTTGGAGGAAGATCTCTTGATGTTAGGCTTGCCTTCCCTTGGTGATCCGTGGATTGGGTTGTTGATCCATGTCTCTATAGATATGATCTATTTAAATAATAAAATTTATCTTCAGAAATTTCTGGGTTTTTCTACAGCACAGTATATTGTAATTCAGATCTACAGCTTAATATGCAATATTTTGATGTAATTCCAATTGGATCTTGTTCTTAAAGTCTTGTAGCTTCCAGATCTGAATTAGATCTAATGTTTCATCCTTAGATCTGTCATAGATTTGAAATGTAATGTACAGCAGCTGAACCACCTAGAAAATAACGTTGTCTATGTATTTCTGCAGTTTACTTCTAGTTGCAGCTCTCATTTATGAAGGGATCTTGCCCTAGTTCTTTTTGTAATCAGTTGTAAAGGAAATAAAATCATATGTAAATCTGATTTACTGATATATTACTGAAGTATAAGATCTTTGGCTGACCTCCTCTTAGTTTCAGTCAAATCTGCGCAATTCTAGTAGCTAGGATTTCATTTTGTAGCGGTTTCTCTCTTTGGCTGATTTCTAGCTAGTCTTGTTTCCGGAAGATCTGTTTAATGTGCTTAAACTTATTTGTTTCTACTAAAATTGCATATGTAAGTCATATACAGCCTAAATGAGGGGATCCCAGCCCTGATATGTGTTATTCTTGCTCATATTTTCTTATACAACATTTTCATTGAAGGCCTTATTGAGATTCCTGAATAGGATTATTCCAAGTTTTATAGGCAGAGTCTACAGTTGGCCAGGTAGCCTCTGGTTCTCACCCTCTTTTCAGAGGTGACATAACCAGTAAATTCTTCTGTAGTCCATCTCTAACATAGAATCTTGAGAATCCCCAAAAAGGAACATTACAGTGGTATCGGAGCTCCACTCTTGGCATAGCCTGTGCTAGCTTTGGAACCTTAGTCATGCTGCATTTCAAAGATGAAGATCCTCTTTCTGAGAGGGAGAGGAGATACCAGAATAGAAGTCATAGAAAGTATTACTATACTACTGTTGACCTTGACAAGGGTCAAGACAAGGGGAAAGCCCTTGAATTGAATGATAAAGATAAGGAGGCAGAGGGGTTTGCAAAAACTCTCTTGGAAGCTATGCAAGATCTGTCCAAGGAAATAAAGGAGATGAGGATAGATAGAATGAGGGAGTCCCTTGGAAGACTCCATCAAGGAAAGAGTTCTGAAAAGTCTCAGTTTGGGACTGGTCCACCGGTGAGCTTGCCACAAGCTCCACAGATCTCACAATGCTCTACAATGACTACCTTCTTGGCTATAGAGAATGAAGGGCTTCAAGAGTCAACCTCTTTGGAAGGCTACTTTGTAGAATATGATTCACAAAGTCAAAGTTTCAAGGATAACTTGAGCTTTCAATATTTCTGCCATCTCAAGGACCGGAGGAGGCCATTGCAGCAGTATAGAGATGGAGGTTTCCTTCATGGGAGGCACCACACCATGGGCAGGTTCTTCTTGCCTAAGTTTGATGGATCACCCTCTTGTTCAGCTAAAGCATGGGTGGAAAAGTTGGACATCTACTTCCAACTAAATAAGGTGCCTGAAGCAAAAGCCATTAAGATTTATGCGCTGCATTTTGATGGAGAAGCCCACAACTGGCGGTTTCATGGACTTTCTACATTGGGGCACAGCAATGTGTCCACTTATGCTGAGTTCATGAGGAGACTAGTGGAAATATTTGATCGGAAGGATCCGGAGGCCCCTTTCATAAGCTTAGCAAAGCTTAAGCAGACAGGAGATGCTAAAGCCTATATCTCTGAATTTTTGAGGCTGTCTGTAATGGTTCCTGATCTTTCAGTTGCAAGGAGAGTCTATATGTTCATAGATGGCTTGGAAGAACCTTTGCATGGGCTGGTCAAGTCTACCAAACCCACCACTCTGCATGATGCCATTGAGATAACAAGAGACCTCCAAGATGCCTTGCCAAGAGCAAAGGCAACCTTCCCAAGCAAAGCCACTCACTCTTCTAAGGGGAAGGAAGGGAAAGTTGCTCCACCCAAGGAGAGCTCACAGAAAAACTTCTTGAAAATGAACTCCGGAGAGAGTTGAGAAAGAAGAAATTATGTTTCACTTGTCAAGAGCCATGGGTACCGGGGCATAGATGTGTTGTTGGAAGAGCACATTACATTGAAGTATTCTCTGATTGTGAGGAGGAGGAAGACAATGATGGACCTAGGAGAGGTCACAGCGCTAGTGATGATGAGGAGGAGGATCCATCATCATCCAAAGAAGAAGAGGGATAATTTGCTCCAACCAGTGGGACTCTTGCTTCCTTGAGAGGAGTGCCCAAATATTTGAATCTTAGAGTGCAGGGTTCAGTTATGAACCAAAGAGTATCTATTATTATTGACAGTGGGGCAACCCACAATTTTATTGATGCTCACTTTGTGCAAAGGAAGGGGATCCCTATTGATACTTTTGATGGGTTCTCTGTTTTGGTTCCGGGAGATAGAACTATGCAGTTCATGCAGTATGTTCCATCACTTTTTGTGACTATGGGGACCTACACTTTGGAGGATCACTTCTTTGTGGTGGACATACCAGACACCAAAATCATCTTGGGTGTCCAGTGGTTGATTACTTTGGGAAAATTCACCACTGATTGGAAGGCCTTGCAGATGGAATGGGTGGATTTGAAGAGTGGGAAACAACAATTCATTCAAGGCATGCAAACCTACCCTTCACTTGATGTCTCTACTCACACAACAAAGATGTATTTGCGCAGTGAGGGCAAGGATCTCATAGTTCCTTCTCTCATGTTCATGATATTTCTGCAAGGGACATTCCTACATCATGGCAAGCCTCTTGGAATGCCATTATATTCTGTGGAGAAGGCTTCACCAAGTGCTGAAACAATGGAATAAAGAGTCACTGCGTTGTGGGAGGAAGCAAAGGGGAGGATCAGCCTTCCCACACATAATTTTGGCATGCATGATGCCAAAGGAACAAGCAGCAACAAGGCAAGCACCACCATAGATGCATCTACAACGTTGTCCTTGTTGAGAAGTGTAGATCCATATTGGAGGTCTCAACTCCTTGTGGAGTACTCAAAAGATCTGCACACCGAGATGATCTTAGGTGGCATAAAGCAAGGAGGAGGCTGCTTGGTCCATGAAGGGTTCATCTATCATCTTGGTAAGGTATTATTGTCTCAAGCTTCCAATCTTAAGCAAGAGATACTACAAAGAGCACATAAGGAGTTCCTCTCCAGCTACATGTAATCAGAAAGAATCTACTCCCTAATCTTGAAGAGTTTTTCTTGGGAGGGAATGGAGGATGTGCTACATCAGCATTATGATTGGGAGGAACTACATCAGCACTTACAAGAGTGCAATAGTTATGTGGAGATGGGGCAGCCAAGGGATCCTATGCAAGAGACATTTCAACCATCTCCTTCTTCTCTGAAAAAAGGAGAAAAGCCCATGCCTAACTCTATGAGTGTGGGGGACTTGTATGGTAAGAAATCTGATATTGTGGACATTCTCTTACCATATGTATGCAGGCCATGGCTCCTACAAGGAGAAATATTACATGCAGATCTCATGGCAAAGATGGGGCCAATAAAAATTGCAAAGCTGGCCACTCCCTTGAGGTGCAAAGGGAGATTGTTTATCATGATGGGTGCTTTCCAAAGGCACCTAATAAGAGTTTCACTTTCAGCCATGTCAAAGTGGCCTATGCAGCAAATATGTAGTGGGAGTACCACCTATCACATTCAGATCTACTCAGAACAAGGAGTGTACTGCACTGGTACCTT
The DNA here is from genome assembly GCA_034641835.2 of Pinus albicaulis. Lineage (NCBI taxonomy): Eukaryota > Viridiplantae > Streptophyta > Pinopsida > Pinales > Pinaceae > Pinus > Pinus albicaulis. The sequence goes on from CM076581.1 coordinate 1,671,367,426, forward strand.
ATGTGGGATTGTGACCCACCTCCTCATGTGCAAATTTCAGTTTGCCTTTATGTGATTTTGCTACCATACATAGATGACATATTGGTTCTGTTTATGGGTATGAATGGGCAAAGAGTAAGTAGTGTACATGTACCACATGGGATGGAACTTTATCCAGTACTTCATGATACATGTTTCAGATGTGACATTGGTTCACCCATGTTTATTTCTGTTGAGTTTTCACTCCTGAAGGGGCAGACTATGAACCTATCATGCTAGCATTGGAGGAGCAGTTTTTGATGTATTTCCTTGGTGAACACTTACTTCATGATGAGAGCTTGATTCTTGATGGTGTCATCAATGGAGAAGGAGAAGAAACATAGCTCTTACCCTACCAATTGCTTGAGGACAAGCAACATTTTGAGGGGGAGGACTGTAATGTCCCTACTTAGCCTTAGCTAAGAGGAGACATTAAATTTTGATTTAATTTATGTTTTATGAATAAATGAATAAAGGAGGACATGTAAAACTCCTAGTAAGTCTAAATACATCAATGCCCATGTGAAAAAATGCAAATCAGGGCTATGTAGATATTCACTTGCAGGTGTGAAAGAGGTTTTGAGCCAAGATTGGGTCCACCTTGACCAAGTCAACTGCGCTGTCTAGGTTCAATGCATCTCCAAAAGGGACTGCGCAATTCTAGAAGGGAGCCTCTAATGTGAAAAGGACCAACTCATCCAAATGGTTTAAGGTTTGCAAAGGTTGTCTCATGTTATAAAAAGGAGGAGAAGGCTCATGAAGAGGTGGTTGACGAATTATATTTCTGAAGTATTTGTCTACTTAGACAAATACCATTCTTTGTTGTTTAGTGGAGGATTGTGATTGGAATTCTTGTTTAGGAGTTTCATCTCTTCCCTTGAGGTTCATTGGAGGAGTTCTTTGCTAAATTTGGCCACTATTTGGTTTGAGACCAAGCTCTATCTTTCATGAGCAGTGCTGGCCCATTGAGGGTTTTGCAGCTGCTATCTTTGTAGCAAGTGGCATTCTAGATCTACTTAGATCTAGTTGTTTTTTAGAGGCTTTCTCTATTGGAGAGTGTTATACAACCTCCAAGGAGTTAGCTGATATATATTTTATATCAGATCTGTACTTTTAATTCCATGTATTCAGTCTCCTTCACCCTCTGCGCAGTTTCTGCTCCAGACTGCGGTATTTTGTGAGAGGGCTTCCTTGTTTCAGTTTGCTATCAGTTTGGAGGAAGATATATTGGTGTTAGGCTTGCCTTCCCTTGGTGATCCGTGGATTGGGTTGCTGATCCATGTCTCTATAGATCTGATCTATTTCAGTAATAAAAAATTTCTTCAGAAATTTCTGGGTTTTTCTGCAGCACAGTATATTGTAATTCAGATCTACAGCTTAATATGCAATATTTTGATGTAATTCCGATTGGATCTTGTTCTTAAAGTCTTGTAGCTTCCAGATCTGTATTAGATCTAATGTTTCATCCTTAGATCTATCATAGATCTTAAATTTAATGTACATCAGCTTAACCACCTAGAAAATAACGTTGTCTATGTATTTATGCGGTTTACTTCTAGTTGCAGCTCTCATTTATGAAGGGATCTTGCCCTAGTTCTTTTTGTAATCAGTTGTAAAGGAAATAAACTCATGTGTAAATCTGATTTACTGATATATTACTGAAGTATCAGATCTTTGGCTAACCTCCTCTGAGTTTCAGTCAAATCTGCGCAATTCTAGTAGCTGGGGTTTTCATTTTGTAGCAGTTTCTCTCTTTGGTTGATTTCTAGCTAGTCTTGTTTCCAGGAGATCTGTTTAATGTGCTTAAAATTATTTTTTTCTGATAAAATTGCATATGTAAGTCATATACAGCCTAAATGAGGGGATACCAGCCCTGATCTGCGTTATTCTTGCTCATATTTTCTTATACAGCATTTTCATTGAAGGCCTTGTTGAGATTCCTGAATGGGATTATTCCAAGTTCTATAGGCAGAGTCTACAGTTGGCCAGGTAGCCTCTGGTTTAGACCCTCTTTTCAGAGGTGACATAACCAGTAAATTCCTTTGTATTCCATCTCTGACATAGAATCTTGAGAATCCCCAAAAAGGAACATTACATAAAATGGGTTTATTCAACACATAAAGCAACTATCAACCTTGTCAGTGATTCTAGGGATCAATGTCACACTCATTCACAACTCCAACAAGCCTCCTCTCTTTTGGCTCAAGTTTTAGAGAATCGTGATCTAGAAACATTTGCATAAGCTTTAGATCTTCGAGATTGGGAAACAACAAAGAATGAAGAATATTGTTCCTTAATGGCGGATGATACTTAGAAAATTGTACCTATTCTAAAAGGAAGAAAACTTTTCAAATGCAAATGAGTATGCAAAAATGCATGAGATAAGTGTTGAAAAAATAAGGCCTGGTTAGTTGCTAAAGAATCCTCTTGAGTTGGAGGAATTAACTACAGTGAAACATTTTCCCTTGTTGCCAAAATGAATTCCATCTGCCTTATTCTAGCCCTTGTTGTGATAGCCCCTTTGGGAAATTTTCTCTCTTACATACATTATAGATACTTAATGTAAACTGATTATCAATAAAAATGGGATGAGTCAAGCGACACATATTCCTGAGTTGAGGAGGTTACTTGCTTCAAATGTTCAAGGTTTCCTTATGGCAGGAATTATAAACTATTTTAGGACAACCATTGAAGGCTGGTTGGTGTGCTTTAAAAGTTCTTTAAATTGGTTGAAATGAAGGAGAAGGACCATATCCATGCTTCCTTGGAACAATTGAAAAGACAAAAAAAATGACAAAAATTTATGAGCCAGGGGCTTCATGCACAGCTAGAAAGAGATAGGATAAGTCAATCACAAAGATGAAGCAGCACATTGGAAGAAGGTGGCTTAGGGAGAGCACATTGAAACTAAGGATAGATGAGACCGAGAAAAACATTCTCTAGTGGTGGAGGGTTGGTTGGAATAAAGTAATCATAGCTTATGCATGGGAAGGAAGAGAGGATCTTTGTGTTGCTTGAAAAAAGGAGTTTCTAAAGAGATTGGTAGCGGAAAAGTATCATAAATCTCACATCTAAGAGGAAGCACCTAGAATAACTAATTTCAGTCGGAAAGATTGGCATGAGAAGTTATCTCAAGTGAGGACAATGGCCTATTGATTCCATATTAGCCAGAGGGTGGAGATGGCTATCTATATATCCCCTTGAAGGTTGGCGTGGAGGGTTGTTCCCTGGATTCTTGAAAGGAGGACATCTGAAGCCTTTCTTGTTGTGTTTTCTTTACAGTGGGTTCTACAGTCCCCAAGGAGTGTAGAACCACTGTGTTTTCATCAAAGGGTGGAGATTTATATCTCTCGACTCCCTTGATATTCTAGGGTGGACAAGAAGTCTCTGTATTCCTTGGAATTACTGGTCGTTGAACAACTGAAGGGTGGGGGAAATGGGCCTCTAGAATCCATGTGCTTTTGTTTGACTGCCTAAATAGTTGGTGAGTGGGGGTGGAAGAACCTTGGGAGTCCTCATTTCATCTAGCATTTGGTGCTTAAATCCCTTGACCAAAACTACCTCAATCTTTGGAATTTGGCTAGAGCTGACATTTGCAAGTGAGGATTGGTTGCAACATGTCCATGGTTGGGTGGAGAGTTGTTGTCCCAGAATCAGTTTCCCAACTCCGATATCAATCCAAGATAAGTCTTTGTACATGTAATATGTTCAAATTGTTAATTTAAGATTGTGTTGATTACTTGAAAGATGCATGGTTCACTATGAGTGAGAAGAATGAGGTTCTATTGACTGGTCCTTGTGACCATGATTCTTAACTAACACTCTATATGCAGGGAGACTTATACTTATATAATGATGAATGCACTGAATAAATACTCTAAACATAAAAGTCCCATGATGGAAGACCTGTAAAAACATTCCCACACTAATTAAACACATTAGTATGATTGAAAATTTGATTTAAATGGTTCTCATTGCAATGTATGTAAAATACAGGGATATTATCATACTAATGGTTGTGTACAAGAGGGAGAATAAGCATGCATTAATTAAGTGTATTTATTCCAAACAAATCCTTTTTCTCAGCTCATAAGCATATATTTTTTTATTTGCTACAATGTTGCAGAAACATTGTGCCATGTCGCCCTTGGCATGATCCCCATAACCTGTGACAGAGGCACCATGCTTACATATATATTGGCCCTCGAAAATTCCTGAATTAGAACCTTTCATAAGGACAGGCCAAAGAACAATGGAGTTAAAATCACCTCGTGGACCCCCGCAAAGTGTTATGTATGGAATAAAGTAGGGGTGACGTGTCTCGAAGGTTTCATTCTCGTAAGTTCATAGAGGATCACTTAAGGATATGCCCGAGATGTCAAGGACCGGGACGAATTTGCAGATCCAACGACGTGGAAGTGATTGAGCGAGTGGAATCCGTGCTAAAAGAGTTTTAGGGGAAAGTGTCTAGGATGATGTGTCCTAGAGGTATCATCCCTAGGAGTCCAAAGGAGGTGCATGGTGGAAGGAGAGTCAGGATGATAGGGATCAGGACGATGTTGTGGAGTCGGCAACGTGGCAAAGGTTGGGTAAATTGGAGCCACGTTAAGTGTAGTGCCTAGGGTGACATGTCTCGGAGGCCTCATCCCCAGAGGTTCAAAGGGGAGCACTTTAGAAGGATTGTCGGGATGAAAAGGACTGAGATAATGTGGCAATTTGTTGTTGTGGAAGAGGTTGATGATATGGGGTTGCAATATTTGAACGATAATTGTTGATCTAAGTTGTTTTACGTGGGCTTTTAGATGGCAAGAGTGACAGAAGCGTGATGTAACCATGGAGGTATTACCTTGGAAGGTATCAAGGGCACACCATTGTGAATCGTCTAAGTTACTAAGCGTTGGGAAAATATTGCATGTAGTGTGAGTTGTGGACCAAGCAGAAGGGTGGAAGTAATTAGAGGAGTAGACCCACTGGCACGCATAAGATTTTCCATTGGGCCCTAGTAGCTAAACGGTGAGGCCTATTCCAAAGGCGCAGGGTGACTCAACACCAGGACGTGGTGGCATACACGTGATCCCAATTGTCTTTGGATTGGTGTAGTGCAAATCCACCATACAGTTCAGCCCGAAGGATTGTCCCCGGCACAACTTTGGGAAGCGTATAATGAAAATGTCAGGGTAACAGACCCATGGAACAAGGATATTGCTAAAAAATAACAATTTTTTCAAATATATATATATATATATATAATCGTGTGTGTGTGTGTGTGAATATATGTGGTTGGTGTGAATGGGTTGGCGAATTAAATATATACACTCACATTTATATGTGGGGACCAGGTCATGAACAGGTTCGCAACTAATACACCAATGCCAAGTGGCGTTGGGAGGTTGACTATGATAGCCATGTGGGTGCCATGTGACATGTTGATGATGTGGCACCAACCGATTCACTCATTTTCAAATGGACATATCTCTTGATTCGGAGGTTGGATAAAGACAAAAAAATTTATCTCCAGAATCATCTCACTAAGATGAGTGTGATGGTGACATCCTATTTGAGATTTAATGACTTAGAGAAAAGTAAAAAAATAAAAATATTTATTACCCCATTTCTCTAATTGTTCCTGGGAAGTTGGTTTAGCAAGTAAACACTTTACCGAGGGAAAGGTGGGGTGTTTTACACTTGCTACTTCACATGGATGGGAGGTCCATCAAATGGATGTTAAATTCACCTTCTTGGATAGGGATCTACAAGAAGAAATATACATGAAAAAAACTCCTTGCTATATTAAAAGTGACTCCAACTTTGTTCGCCACCTTGAGAAATATCTGTATGGTATCAAACATGCTCCTCAAGCTTTGTATGCAAAAATGGATAACTTTCTTCTTAACATCAACTTCTCTAAATTTCATACTAACCCCAATGTCTGCACCAAGATAGTAGTAAGCCATCTCATAATCCTTGTTCTTTAAATTTTTGACCTTATCCTCACTAGTAGTGACCCTTAAATTTTAACTTGTTTGAATCCAAGCCTTAAGAAGAAGTTTGAAATTATAGACTTAGGATATTTGCATTATTTTCATAGCCTCCAAGTATTGCAAACCAAGAAAGGAATTTCTCTTTCCCAATCTAAGTACGCATGTGAATTTATTCACCATTTTCACATGGAAAATTGTAAACCATCCCCTTTTCCATTTTGGTTTGGAGTCAAACTTATTGCCAGCTACACTACACCCAAATTTTATGCCACTTTGCATAATCAATTACTTGGTATGCTCTTATATTTCTCATACCCACCTTGATATTTCCTTTGTTATTCATCTTGTTGCTTGAAATATCTAAACACCACATGAAAGCCATTGGAAAGAATAAACAATGATACTTTGATAAATTTGGGGTATAGTTCATTTTGGGATACATTACAGATCAAGGGGGACTCCTTTTCTGGTTGGTTTCACTTATTTAGATTGGGCTAGCAACCCTGGTGATCATAAGTCTACTGTAGGTTATGCTTTCAATATTGGTTATTTACCTATCACTTGGGCTTGTAAAAAGTAGTAGGTTGTAGCTCTTTCTTTAGCAAAATTATAATGCTAAGCAACGATTAATGCAAGTCAAGAAGCCTTATGGCTTCGACAAATCCTTTTATAACTTGGATTCAAGCAGCATCATTCGACCACCCTCTCGTGCAATAATCAAAGGGATATCAAGCTTGCCAAATATCTAGCTCAACATTAGTGCAGTAAACACATTGAGATACAAATGAACTTCATCTAAATGCTCATTCATGATTGAGTTATTGAAGTGCTTTTTTTCCTTACAGATGATCAAGTTGCAAACAAAGTTTTCTTAAATTCGATTCATGTTAGGAGTTGAGGAAGTTGTCGTTAAAGGGGAATAGGATCTAATGCCTCCTTCATTTCCCTATTTTGTTACCTTCGTAAATCTTTCAATCCTATCCCAAGTTGTTCTAAAGGGGGGAATTAGTTAAGTTCAACTTAATCTAGTCTGCATATTAGGTAAAAGTGTGTTTCTTTAGTATGCATTAGCTGCATGGTAATTCAACAATCACGATATGTTCTAGACATAAAGTGATATGATGACTCATATTCTCCTCGATACTAACGACTATGGATTCATGGCCTAATACTTGATTGGTCCATTGTATTTGTTTAAAGAGCATGGAGGGTCATGGTTGGTGATCGATTGTGAGAAGTCTTTTATGTTTTTTTTTTCTTCTGCCTTAATAAATTTTCCTCAAGGGTCTATGTTAGTTTGGGCCATGGAATTTTTCCCTCTTTGAGGGTTTACCCATGTAAAAATATTGGTTGTGTGAGTGGTTTTTGAAGGTGTTTATCCTATATGCAATACCATGTTTACTTAAACACACTCCACCCATCATTAGGGATTCAAATAAAGTTATAAGAATGATAGAAAAGAGTGATTTTGGGTTTAGATTATATAGGATACAAAATCAATTAGTTTTCATGGAATTATTAAAATATTCTAAAAATAAATTATGTATAAAGTAGGAAAAAGTAAATAAAAAATAACAATAAAAAATGAAAAAGAGTCATTGTCTATTGCATCTTGTGGACAAGTGGTCAACTACCACCTTTTGAAAAATATTAGCCACAAGAGTACAACAATCAAATCACAAATCAAATTAAAAATGAGTGGAACTGAATAGATTATGAAATCCTCATACATTGTCAACATTTCAACCATTGTCTAGAGCCACGTTGTCATTTTCTTATGAAGATCTTTGTAAGAACAAAATTAAAGGCACGTTAACACAAGGAATAAATTATCACACATAAAGACAAATTAACCAGAATGAACGAAGTTTCACACTTAAAGAAAAATTAATTATAATTATTGGAGTTTCACATTTAAAGATAATTAATTTTAATTTACTTTGGTTTATTGATATCTACATATATTTTATTTAAGGTATATTCTAGTTCTTTGTCATTTGACCCATGCCCACACTCCTACTTTATTTCCACCAGAGAAAACCATAATTAATAGTACCATGGCTTATGAATATAAATTCCCCCTTAAAGAAAAATAAAATTAAGAACCCCATTTAAAAATTACAAGAGAATAGTTGAGATGCAAGAGAAGTAGTAGAAGAGGAAGGAAGGAGTAGGAGGAGATAGAGTAGAAGAAGAAGAAGGATTATTTATAAAAAAAGAGGAAGATGAAGGATGATTTTGGCCAAAATGAGAAAATATTAGAGGAAGATAAGAAGAGGGAGGTGGGGAAGAGGGATGAAGAAGAATAAGAGGAAGAAGAAGGGAGGGAAGAAGATGAGGAAGAGGAGGAATGAGGAGTAGAAAAGAAATAGTAAAAGAGGAAGGAGGAGGGTGAACTATTCATGCAAAATAACCCATGAATAGAGACTATACGAAGAAATGTGATAGAAGATCTTTCAGCCTTGAATAATAATAGGGTTTACATTTAGTTTATTGGATATGTATTAACAACCATATAAAATTAGTCTGATTCTAAAGGAGAGTTGCAGTGGATGAGTAAGAATGAAGAATTGGGGAAATAAATTGATGCAGCCATAGGCCGCAAATATTCCAAATTTTTCCTACACCTAACCACATCATTAATATTTTAATGAATTTTCACGCATAATCTTATCCATAAGTGGCTCTCGAGTTTTAACTTTTTAATATAACCTTTTACCATTAAACCTTCACCTTACCTTGTCATGGCTTCCACTTTAACCAAAACCCGCTGACCGTGGTTTTGGGTCCCACATAATCCTTTATACACATACCTCAGCAATCAACAATGCTTTACTTTATAAAATATCACATAAACCCAAATGTCATTACATATGCACAGAACATGGTTTCAGAGTCCCACCATCCTTCAACCAATAATAATGCATCGCAAATAAAACAACTTACATTGCGAACTTTTAACACTAAACTTTAAAATCGTTGATACGCAATGTTGCGCAGTACCGACACGTGGCATCTCTCCTCACCGCATCGTAGTTGTCCTTTCCATTTCACATCGCAATCAAAATCCTTTTCCTTGAGAAGTCTTTGATGCTAAACCTTAATTCCTGCAAAGTGTGCTATTGCGTGGTACTGACACGTCGCATCGTATCACAACTATCAGACTTTACCGCATCGCAAGTTATTCTTCTTACCTTGTGAAATCCTTAGCTTCTAAAATCTCCGATGTGAGATGTTGCGCCACACTGACACGCGTCCTCGTCCGCAACTCATCAAACTTGCCTTTCTATGTAATCTTTGCCATTTAATCACTTGCCTTCATTTCTGCCCGCTTTGATCTCCGCCGTCAATTACTTAAATCTTCATTTTTGCGATTCAATCTTGTTCGCCCATTCACTTCTTTGGAATCTGTAAGTATCCTCTGCCTCTATTGCTTTCTCTGCTTTATACCACTCTGCTTTGTTTTCTTCCGCTACTCCTCCTCCTAGACTTTCTTCTGATTATTCACTCGTATCCCGAAAAATCATATTCATTGTAACATCTTGCACACTGTTTCAATTCAATCTTTCTCAGTTTCATTTCAAAGATATTTTAATATAACTGGAATCATATGGTGATTCTACCAAGTTTCTTCAAAGTAAGTCTTTTACTGCCCAGAAAGACTTATACACCATCAGAATTCATGCAACTATAATCTATTACACATAAATCAAATAAGTTCAATTGCGGATCAGTCAGCTTGTAAGAGAAACAAAAACACAGTCGGAATGAATTAAATTCCTCATTAATCAAATAAATTGTACAAATACAAATAAATCTGTTTAAAATATAGTTTTTCCCTAATATGTCTTTACGTGGCCCTTTTCTCTTCACTCTCTCTCTCTCTGCCCGTAGGCTTACAATCAAACCTCCTATCTAAGAATGTTGATATTTTTTTCTACTATTTATGCCTTTGAGGCTTTACAATTATATACAAAAGGTTCTGTAACCAATTTTGGTTCAGATCCATAGGTTTCTCAACAAAATCCCAAAAATCCTCTAAGTCCTCAATTAGTTCCTAAAATCTCTTCTTTATCGCTTGAGGATCTCAACATTCAACTAAATCCTAAGGATCCTCCATAAATCCATAAAATCATGAACTACTTTCTAATCTAAGATTTAAAATATTTCAAAATATCTCAATCCACACTAAACACTCATCAATCACTCATGTTCTCCTACATTTAAGAACATTTACAAATATTGTTGATCAGTGGTTGTCATTGATGTCAACCCAAGCAGCACCAGGGGCTAACCCAAAATTGAATGGGAAGTTTGACCTTCCAAATTAATATATTCTGGGTCAATAATTCTTTTGATGGTTTCTACTTGTCGAGATGTTTCTGTTGATAAATGGCATGCCATGTAATTCTTCACGGTTTGAGAGATATTCATGTTTGAAGTTTGTACCCCAGTTAGTGGGCTAAAAACCCATGGGGCATGGGTCATTGAAAAGTCATGATTAATATTTTTTATGCTCCTAAAATCCCTCCCGTTCTGCTTGTTGAAGCCCTCTCAGCAGCATTCATATATATTGTGATCTTCATTTCCTCCTTAGGCAAAGGATTCGGCCATCTGAAACAGGTCATCATGGCATTTTCGCTCTAAATTTTTTTCTACGAAAGCTCAGAAAATTTGAGAAATTTTATGAAAGTAAACTTGAAAATCTGAGGGCTTCAAGTAAAAATTTTAGATCAAGTTGCGCAATATTTTTGGAGATATGATCTATGGAAGTAAGGGTTTTTGCAGGCTCCTGAAATTCATCTCAAAGAAGTGACCTTGGTAAATTCGTCATAACTCCCTCTCTGAGTATCAGATTGGAATGCCATAAAAAGTGACGGATAGTGCACAGTCTTCAATTTGCGCTCTATCAATTTCAGAGACAAATGAAGAAATGGTGACACATGGCACGATGTACAAGTGCGCTCTACTGAAACAGTCCATAATTAGGGCAGTGTGAGAAATTGGGTATAACTCTCTCTTGGAGAATCCAAATTGGGTCAGACCTGTGGCATTGGAAAGAAGACTCAGAGGACTACTATAGGACCAAAAATCAGATATTGAATCTAGTGTATCTCTGTTATTTCAGATCCTCAATATCTAATTTTGGTCCTATAGTAGTCCTCTGAGTCTTCTTTCCAATGCCACAGGTCTGACCCAATTTGGATTCTCCAAGAGAGAGTTATACCCAATTTCTCACACTGCCCTAATTATGGACTGTTTCAGTAGAGCGCACTTGTATGGCGTGCCACGTGTCACCGTTTCTTCATTTGTCTTTGAAATTGATAGAGCGCAAAGTATAGACTGTGCACTATCCGTCACTTTTTATGGCATTCCAATCTGATACTCAGAGAGGGAGTTATGACGAATTTACCAAGGTCACTTCTTTGAGATGAATTTCAGGAGCCTGCAAAAACCCTTACTTCCACAGATCATATCTCCAAAAATATTGCGCAACTTGATATGAAATTTTTACTGCAGCTTCCTCAGGATTTCGACTTCGCCTCATAAAAATTTCAGCTTCTGAGCCTTCGTAGAAAGAAATTTAGAGCGAAAATGCCACGATGACCTGTTTCAGATGGCTGAATCCCTTGCCTAAGGAGGAAATGAAGATCACAATATATATGAATGCTTAAGTTGAGAGGGGCTTCAACAAGTGAACGTGGGAGGGATTTTAGGAGCATAAAAAATATTAATCATGACTTTTCAATGACCCATGCCCCAACCCCATGGGGTTTTAGCCCACTAACTCGGGTACAAAATTCAAACATGAATATCTCTCAAACCGTGAAGAATTACATGGCGTGCCATATATCAAAGGAAATATCTCAACAAGTAGAAACCATCAAAAGAATTATTGACCCAAAATATATTAATTTGGTAGGTCAAACTTCCCATTCAATTTTGGGTTAGCCCTAGTGCTGCTTGGGTTGACATCAATGACAACCACTAATCAACAATCTCCCCCTTTGGCATTGATGGCAACACAAGTACTCCCCCTGTGATCATGACACCTCTTCCTACAACATTCTCTCCCCCTTTGACATCAATGGCAAAGGGTAACTCCCCCTGAAACACAAACATCCTGCAAACCTGTACACACTTCCACTCGCACTGACACACAACCATCCTGTAGACCTGCACACACTTCCACTCCCCCTTTATATTCTGAAAAAGGAAAATCTAATGAGAACTTGGGAGAATCCCAAGCTTTTGGTGAAGATATTCCAATGCTGGCGAATATTTAATATGTGATTCTTTTGGTGCTGCTTGGAATCTTGCTACTTGTCCCACTGCTTGCATAACATCTGGTAGGGAGGCTATTACATATAGAAGACTACTAATCATAGATCTGTACAACCTTTGATCCACATCCTTAGATGAGTCATCTATGCTCAATTTGCAACCAAGTAAAGACATCTCTAAATCACTTTGCACCTTTGTAGCAAAATTCTTACTTAGTCGATCATCATTGCTACCAATTATTGTATCATCCTCTTTAGCTATTAGACATGCTTTAGTTGCTTCATCCAGAACATATATGTCGTTTGGAGCTCGACTTGCTATAGCCACAATTTCACCATACACGCCTTTCCTGATTTCACATTTCGCGGAGTTGAATAGTATTGTGTGTCCTTGATCACACATTTGTCCAACACTGAGCAGATTGTGATTCATGTTTTCAACCAGTAGAACATTATTGGCTAGAGAATCTTTGCTTCCGAGAGTGATAGTACCTGATCCTATAACATTTGAAGATCCATCATTTCCAAAGGACACGGTTCCATCCTTCTTCTCTTTCAGAGATACAAATTTATTTCTATCTCCAGTCATATGCGTTGAGCAACCACTATCAAGATACCACACATCTTTGTTCTTTTGAGCCTTGAGAGCGAGAGCACAATTATCATTCTTCTTCTTCTTCCATGTTCGTTCATTCTGTGGCTTCGAAGATTCTTCTGGAAGATTTTCAAGTCTGCAGTCTTTGGCTATATGTCCAAAGTTTCGACATTTGTAACATTCAATATTATTTCTTAAATTTTCAAATCTATTGATATTTCGCTGAGCCCTGGGAGGTTCATATTTGACAGATCTCCTGGAATTATATTCGTTCCTAGGGTACGTGCAACATTCTACAGCTTTATGACCAAATTTTCCACATGAATAACAGTAGCCATAAAAAATATGTTGGTACCTGGATGGAAATTTTCGTCGAGGAATTGTCTTCCAAGGTTGTTCTTGCGAATCTTGTCCAACGAAGTCTTCATGCATGTCAGATCTCATAGTAGAAGGTCTCGCTTTTTCTTTTTTGTAACTAATGCCAGTTTTTTCATTGTAAGATCATTGATTGTTGATGAGTTCTTCCAATGCTCTTGAGCTGTTGGCATAGTTTTGGATAGTTTTTCCTTTCTTCACTTCCTCACACAACGAGACTACTTGGGCTTCTAATTCTTCCCTTTATTGGTTACTTTCTTCCAACTTCTTTTGAAGTGACTCTTCAATGCATTTGTGTTCTTCAACTTCAATTTTGAGACCTTGAACTTGTTCTTCAAGATTTTTGGAACGGATCTTCTCCACCTTGAGATCTTTTATAAGCTTGATTGCTTCCTCATAAAATTCGTCTATGGTCCATCCTTCTTCTTCGTTGTTTGATACCTCTTGCTTATTGTGCTTGGGTTTATTATGCTTGGCCATAAACAATACTCTCTCATTGGCTTCTTCTTCGCTATCATTGTCTTCATCGGATGATGAGCTATCTTCTTTAGAGAGAAAGTTCCTTTTTCTTTGAGTTGCCATTACTTTTGTTTGGACATTTTGCTGCAAAATGCCCAACCTCATTACAGCTGAAACATATCAATGGAATTTTATCTTTGAATTGTCCCTTACCAATTTGTAGTTTTCTCATGAAGTAAGCATATTCTTCATCTGAAAGACCTTCTTCATCATCTCCCTTTTCTTCACACTTGCAGGTGCATGTCTTTTCAATTGAAGGTTGTTTATCCTTATTGGTTTTCTTAGATGCAACAAACGTAGTTTCGAGATGCGAAGTACCCTCTTCTTCATCAAGTCTCATTTCATATGCTATGAGAACTCCATGTAATTCCTCTTTGCTGAGTTTGTCCAGATTTGCACTGTATTCTAAGACCGATACCTTTGGGTTGAATCTCCCTGGTAATGTTCTAAGAATCTTCCGTATAATAGTCTTCTCGTCAACTGGCTCTCCCAATCCTTTCGGAGTATTGTTTATTTCATCAACGTATTGAAAGTATGCAACAATGTTGCAATCTTCTTTCATTCTGAGTTGCTCAAATTTTGCTCTATAGATTTGAAGCTTTGCTTCTTTGAAATTTGAGTCACCTGCATATATATTCTCAAGATTGTCCCATACATTTTTGGCGGTTTTGCAACCCAACACCTTATGATAAGCAGATTCAATAAGTCCACTGATAATAATATTATTTGCTTTTGCATCATTTACCAAATTCTTCTTACCTTGTTCATCCGTGGTTGATGTAAATCCATTTTGAACAATGTCCCATACTTCGTAACCTTGCGCCAAAAGATAGACCTCCATTATTTCTTTCCAAAGTGCATAATTATTTTCACTGAATAGAGGTACACCATTCTTGGTATGCTCCATGACCTCCTTCCAGCTGTTAAACTGCTATTGAAGGAACCAAGCTCCGATACCAATTGTTGGAAATACTGAGAGGGGGGGTGAATCAGTATTTCCAAAAAATATGTCTCTCAATAATTAATTAAACCCTATTCTAAATGTCTCACGTAAATCACTCAAAATATTTAAAATTACATTAATTAAATACTTATGAAAACCACTCTTTTGAAAAACACAAGACCCCCTATATTCTACTAAATGTACAAAATTTTGGAACCATGATGCTCTTGCATCAGACTCCCAAGGTAGAAATAATCATGATCTCCATATCACGTGCTTCCAATCTTTGTCCTCCTAGATCCCATACTTTGTTTTGTAATATGTCTTTGGCTGCTACTGTTGTTTGTTGTTGTTCTCCAGGTCTCCACACTTTATGTTGCATTGCCCCATTAGCTATGCTTTCACAAGCAGTTGTTGTCTTTCTCTTACTATTGCTTGGCTTTCTTGTTGTTGTCTTCTTATGAGGCACCTTCATCGTCAATCTTATTATTCCTTCAATCTCTATGTCCAGTTTATCTTCTGACTGGTACTCTCTCTGCCCATTGTTGTTGCACTCTGTCCACTCATCTTCAAACTGTTGTTGGTTATCTTCACTTTGAAGTTGTTGGATTCTTACTACCACCCTTACATCCTTACCCTCTTGTTTCTTTTGAACTTCTATCTCATCTCCAAACAACCTGTATTCAATATCTATAAATTTACTTTCAAAAAATAAATTGTCCTCCAATTCCCTTTGTACTTGATTTTTCTCAAATACATCACTATGTTGTTCATCATTTCCAGCATATTTTCCTTCCTCTTCCTTAACAACCCTTAGTGATTGTCCTTCATTTCCTTGACTGATTCTAACAGTCAATTTAGTTTCTTCAAGCATGGTATCTTCATGCTTTACATCTTCCTCATCATTATGTTTTACCTGGCAACTTCCAGTCTTCTTCAGTTCTAAAACTGACTCTCCTTCAACTTGACACATGTCTGTCTCATCTTCATCAGAACCTGTAATCATAAAAAAATTATCAGAATTAAAAATATAAGGCCTCGTTTCTTTTTCCTTCTCTAGAAAAATCTCATTATGCTGCTTTGAGTTTTCCTTTAACTCCTTTGTCAGCACATCAGTATGTTGATTTAAATTCTCCAAAGAACTCACGAGTTTGTCAACTAATTTCTCCTCCATATCATCTGTTTCAAGGATGTATCCCTGCTCTGGTTCACAATAATGAACTCCTTCCTCTGTAATGTCAATTTGCTAACTCTTATTACCATTCTCTCTTTCTTATGATTGTCATTCATGAAAATTTCTTTGTCTTCCTTCTTCACCAATTTATCTTGAGTATATATCCTCTGCTTTTCCAACTTTCTTCTTTGAAGGTCTAAATGTCTATATAACTCAACAATTTCAATTGGAGTAGAATTTGGAAACTTTACACAGTTTTCAATACCTTCACTTGTTGTTGACCCATCATCAAATGGTCCTTCTTCCTCTGCTAAATCTACACACATGTCTAAATCATCATGTTTAAAAATTCCAAACTCATTAGGCATAGTAAATACCTTTTCTTCATCTTCATGTCTTAACTCATATCTGCTATTCCAATATTCACTGTTACCAGCTCCAATATTCTGATGCATATTTCCATGAGACTTCTCTGTCTCCTTTCATTTATGAGATCTTGCTATCTCAATATTAATCTGAATAGATTTCATATCTTGCTCCTTCTTCATAACAAACTCTAAAGTTTGTTCATCATCCTGTGATGTACCTGCAATCATACAAAAATCATTAGTTTTAAAAATACAAGACCTTTCAGTCTCATTTGATGCTTCAGGCACCAATCCTTCACAATGTACTTTCTGGATTTCATTAGATCCTCTTTGTTGTGACTCAACTCCTTTTAGTCTTTCCTTCTCCATCAAGTAAATATGTCTCTTCTCAAGTTATCTGAACTCGTTTATCAGTTTGACATTCCATTTATTCTGCAATAGGTTCCATCTAAGCCGTTTCCTCATTCTCCATCCATGTCTTTGGTATCTATTCTCTTTCTATTGTAGTCATTCCTGTAGTACTTCCAAATGTACTTTCATCACTGCAAGATTTCTCTCTCACTCCTCATTACTCATCTTACCTTTATGGCATTCTCTAGAACCTCTTCTATGACCCTCCATGGACATCTTCCTCATGAGCTCATCCATGCTCGATTAGTGATCTACAACATAGCCTTCTCTTATAGCAATCTCTTCTTACTACTCAATACCCTATCAAGATTCCTCTCTGTGCTTGATCTCTTCCTAGGTATTCTCTCTCTTTATCTTGGTTCACTCTCTTGAACCTCTTAGAGCTTCGCTACTCCTCTGGCCACTGCACTCAGTAACCTTTCTCCTTTCTTCCAACCTCTAGTTGGATAGGTTCATTTCCATCATCATAAAAAACTATGCTTGTTCTTGGCTACAATCATCAAACATCTTCATAGCATTTCTTTCAATCAACAATCCATCATTAATTAACTGAAACAATGAAGACCATACCTCACTATCCAATTTTCTGAACACATGCTATTGTTGCAGCTTCTCTTTTTTGTCTGCTGACTTTACCTTCACTGTTTGCAATTGTCACTATCTCTTCATAAACAATTTTCTCAATTTGTTCTTCAATCTGATCTACTTTCTCCCCCAAGTAGATTTTTTTCTTCTACCTCTTTACTGCTCTTTCAAAAATCAATTTAACAATCACCAATTTCAAAATCAATAAGAAAATCATTTTCTTTCTTACCTCAATCAGATTCAAATCTGATTCTTCTCTTCGCTTTCGCTGCGCCACTCTGATTCTCTGAAAAATTTTCCCATTCTATTCTCTTCAAAATATGTTCTTTGTTCACAAATGTAATTGTGAAATAAAATAATTCCATAAGTTTTGAATTATCTTCAAAATAAAAACCCACTCGGATTTCTCTTCTGTAGAGCATACTCGCTCTAAATTTCTTCCAAAAGATCTTTTTCTCACTCTGATACCAAATGATGCAGCCATAGGCCGCAAATATTCATATGTGTAGAGTTTGCAGAATTTTCCCTACACCTAACCACATCATTAATCTTTTAATGAATTTTCACGCAGAAGCTTATCCATAAGTGGCTCTCAAGTTTTAACTTTTTAATATAAAATTTTACCTTTAAACCTTCACCTTACCTTATCATGGCTTCCACTTTAACTAAAACCCGCTGACCGTGGTTATGGGTCCCACATAATCCTTTATACACATACCTTAGCAATCAACAACACTTTACTTTATAAAAGATCACATAAACCCAAATCTCATTACATATGTGTGGAACAGGGTTTCAGGGTCCCACCATCCTTCGACCAATCAAAATGTATCACAAATAAAACAACTTACCATGCAAACTCTTAACACTAAACTTTAAAATTGTCGATACCCAATGTTGCGCAGTGCCGACATGTGGCATCTCTCCTCACCGCATCGCAACTATCCTTTCCATTTTGCATCGCAATCAAAATCCTTTCCCTTGTGAATTCTTTGACACTAAACCTTAATTCCTGCAAAGTGCGCTATTGCGTGGTACTGACACATCGCATCGTATCGCAACTATTAGACTTTACCGCATCACAAGTTATTCTTCTTACCTTGCGAAATCCTTAACTTCTAAAATCTCCGATGTGCGATGTAGCACCACACTGACACGCGTCCTCGTCCGCAACTCTCCAAACTTGCCTTTCTATGTAATATTTGTCGTTTGATCCCTTGCCTTCATTTCTGCCTGCTTTGATCTCCGCTGTCAATTACTTAAATCTTCATTTATGCGATTTAATCATGTTCGTCCATTCACTTCTTTGGAATTTATAAGTATCCTTTGCCTCTGTTGCTTTCTCTGCTTTATACCACTCTGCTATGTTTTCTTCCGCTACTCCTCCTCCTGGACTTTATTCTGATTATTCACTCGTATCCCGAATAATCATATTCATTGTAACATCTTGCACACTGTTTCAATTCAATCTTTCTCAGTTTCATTTCAAAGTTATTTTAACATAACTAGAATCATATGGTGATTCTACCCAGTTTATTCAAAGTAAGTCTTTTACTGCCCAGAAAGACTTATACACCATCAGAATTCATGCAACTATAATCTGTTACACACAAATCAAATAAGTTCAATTGCGGATCACTCAGCTCGTAAGAGAAACAAAAACACAGTCGCAATGAATTCAATTCCTCATTAATCAAATAAATTGTACAAATACAAATAAATCTGTTTACAATATAGTTTTGGCCTGATATGTCTTTACATGGCCCTTTTCTCTTCACTCTCTCTCTCTCTACCCGTAGGCTTACAATCAAACCTCCTATCTAAGAATGTTGATATTTTTTTCTACTATTTATGCCTTTGAGGCTTTACAATTATATACAAAAGGTTCTGTAACCAATTTTGGTTCAGATCCATAGGTTTCTCAACAAAATCCCAAAAATCCTCTAAGTCCTCAATTAGTTCCTAAAATCTCTTCTTTATCCCTTGAGGATCTCAACATTCAACTAAATCCTAAGGATCCTCCATAAATCCATAAAATCATGAACTACTTTCTAATCTAAGATTTAGAATATTTTAGAATATCTCAATCCACACTAATCAATCATCAATCACTCATGTTCTCCTGCATTCAAGAACATTTACAAATATTCCTATTGAACCCTATTCTAAATGTCTCACATATATCACTCAAAATATTTAAAATTACATTAATTAAATACTTAGGAAAACCACTCTTTTGAAAAACACAAGACCCCCCTAGATTCTACTAAATGTACAAAATTTTGGAACCATGATGCTCCTGCATCATAAATGAAGAGGAAGGATGAGCTGGGGGAAATGGTGAAGAAGAAGGGGGGTTTGGGACAAAAGAGGAAGATGAAGGAAGAGAAGAAAATGAGGTGGAATATGGAGAGGGAAGAAAAGGGGAGAAGAAGAGGAGAAGAAAAGAGAGAATAAGAATGAGGAAGGAGAACACAAGTGGAAGATGATAAGGACCAACTAAAAGGAGACATAAGAGAGAGTATTTATGGAAAATGAGGTAGTTGAAAATATCAAAAAGAAGGAAGAGGAATATATCAACCGAATCACTTAAAGTCCTCCACTTTTTCATTTTTAGTATAATTATTTTAATTCTTTATTAGTAAAACTTAAGGTAAATTTGTACTCATATTACTATATCACAAACCCTATTCGTAAACCTCATAAATTGTAATTATTTGCTAAAAATCCCAAAATACCCCTAAAATAGCATTCCTCCAATAAACATAGAACCCTTATGTTTATATTGTTTCTCGAAGGTAGTTCTTGGCTACGAAATTGCACCGAGAAACCAACTTGACCAAAATTTAGGTTCAAGTTGGCCCTCAAACCATAGGGGGCTTCCTCGAGAGTTACGAGTTTTTTTAATGTTGTTCACTGTCATTAGACAACAACCTATGTAGGACAACAACCAGGTCTATGATTTATTATATAAGTGGTTGCTGATGAATATCCAATCTCTGCTTAGAAATAAAGTCTTCCCTTGTTGAGGTTTTATCAAAGTTCCAATGTTCAACTTCGACATAATAACATAGCTTTAAAGGCGGGGGGTTGGTTTACTGTTTAGGGGACCCCTAATCGATTTTGGTCGCGGCGACATGTGTATTTGTGAAGTCGACACCGTTTTTTTACCCCAAGCAACCGGTTTCTCTTGCCGCCATTATCGGGTAATGTGTTTTTGTTTCGTTTTATGTTCTGATCTGTGTGCCTGCTCTGACCGGTCTTGAGGCTGTTGGCCGGGCTCCCTTGAGTTTTTATTTTGCTGCTATCGTATGTGGTGGTTGTTTTCCTGGTCCGGGGACTGTTTACCTTTGTCATTTTATGGGATTTGCGGATGTTTCTATCTCCCTTGGTATTTGATGCTATTCGGTCGACCGACTTTTTTTGGGTGGGCCTTTTGGGACCTGTGGACCCTGATCTAGAGACATCTTGGCGTATTTCATCGGGCCCTCACCACCACAGATTCTGCACAAGAACTGACATCTCCTGGCTCGTGCTTTGTGGTTCGACCTGACCCTACACCATTTTCCGCGGGATTGCCCCTAACTTGAAGGCAGGTTCACGGATTAACCGGGGTCACTCCCCAGTATGGATCATTATGATGATGCCGTGGATTATTCGGAGGATCCCCTGGAGGGGGTCGACATCTGGGGCCTTGATGCACAAGATGCGGAGGATTACATGTCTGACTTGGACCTGATTCCTGAGGTGGCGGCACCTGCTCCATCTGAGCTGGCTAATGTGGGAGGCTACTCCTTGCCTCGGGATGACCTGGCCCGTTTTTCTCTCAACTCGCCCTCAGGTGCTGATTTGGGCTGTTTGGAGATTCCCCAGGCTGGACAGGATATCTCGAGTGCCACCATTGGTTGCTCAGCGCAGATCTCGGAGGCGTTTTTCCATGACATTGGGGTCGCTACAGGATCACTGGCACATCTAAGTATTGGTGGACCATACTCGCATGGACCTACGGACCCGGGGGTCGAGTCGCCCTTTGACTTGGCACCCACTGCACCAGAGGTGGCCTCAGGGTCGTTACTAATATACCGGAGGATTTCAACTTGCAGGGGGGGGACTGGCACACCCCCAGTGACTGAAGACTCTGTGAAGCCGCGGCTGGGATGCTCAAAGGCAAAAAATCTGCACAAGGTCACAAGAAGTAGATTAATCTATACCACAAACTTTGGCTGTGAGAGCGGAATGGTGGACTGGGGTTTTATGGCGACCAAGACTCTTGTGGGGAAGGTCCGTGGCCGAAAATACTCTGCCACTCGGCTTCGGAGGTGGATCCGTGAAATCTGGAGGGACACTCTCCCTATTCTCCCGGAGGTCTAGGTCCTGACCAAAGGCTAGTTTTCACTCACTTTTGATCGCCCTGAACAATCGGACTGGGCTCTCAAGCACTTCTGGCATCTTGAGATGCACCCGGTTTACCTCAAAAGATGGGTTCCCCTGTTCGACCCTAAGAAAGAAAACGTCGGTGCAGGCCCTATCTGGATGAGGCTGCCGGGGTTGCCACTGCAGTTTTGGAGCGAGCCCGCGCTGAAGAACATAGGAGGACATTTTGGCCACTATCTAGATCATGATAGATCCTACTTGACATCGGGCAGTCGCGCAGTCGCCCGGATCTTGATCTTCTTGGACACTAGGGATGGCCTCTATGAAAGTTTCAACATGGTTTTTGATGGGATGACCTGGCAGCAACCACTCGACTACGAAGGCGTGCCCTTTCAATGCCGGAAGTGTCATGTGGTTGGCCACTTGTATAAATAATGTCCTATGATAGGCACTGGCAAGAAGACTCCGCAGAAATCCCGTTCAACGGGTACTCAGACTGGGCAGATGAATCGCAAGGTGTTGGGGGATGCTGTCGTGTGTCGGTCGCCTCCGAACACCCCGGGAGAAGCTGAACTGATGCCCACTGCTATTCCTTCTTGGACCACCTCGCAGCCCAGATCTCGCTCGCTGGCTTCGAAGGACATTTCTCAGCGGAACCCTCCTAATCCGGGTAACTCTATTTCCTGTGCTCTTTCGATTATTGATGGTATTCCTGTCCCACATGTATGCACTTCATTTCAATTAACTGCTGGTATAGGAGATATCTCTCTGACCTTACCTATTCTGACCTCTGGAACTCTTTCGACTCGACCTGGAAATCCTTTGAAACTCCCTGCGGTTTGTTGCTCTATGGCTTTGACGCACCCGTCATCCACTCCTATTATCCACCACTCCTCTGATGAACTCCGATGTCACTCATCCTCATCTTCCGAGACACCATCATCGCGTCATAACTATTTCCTTAGATCACTCTCCCTACCACAGTCGAGTGAGACTTATGGGATTGGGCCTAGTCTGGACTGTATACCCATCAAATCTCAGGGTCGACCATCTGCATTGGCGAAGGCGATCAAAAGAGCTAATCTTGAAGTTGAAGCCGGCACTCAATCCTCCCTTATGCGGGTCCTTAGAGCCAGGAGACCCTCATTGGCGGTTACATCATGATCTGCCTCTCTTTCAACTGTAGGGGTCTGTCCAACCCCAATAAGAGACTGGCCCTCAAGGACTTGATATCTCATCGATCTATTGATATTCTATTTCTTCAGGAAACGCTTGGTGCTGGGCCCGATGTGCAAACTCTCTTGACCTCTATCCTACCTCGTTGGACTTTCATCACCCTTAATGCATCAGGGTGATCTGGGGGCTGTGCTTTGGGCATTAATGACAGGACTACCCGGATGACCAACTGCTGGGGTCGATCTGGAGTTCTGGCTATGAATGTCCTCTTTGGCAACTCGGAGGTGGAATTTACACTGATCAATATTTATGGGCCCTGCACCAACAGAGAGAATTTCTGGACTTCTCTGTTGTCTTGTTCTTTACTCAATGCACCCCATCTTATTATGGGTGGTGATCTTAATTTCTCTTTAGGGATCTCTGAATCTTGGGGCCCCAATGCTTCCCCGGATCCATTGGCCGAGTTTTTCATTTCCCTGCTGAATGCCTCGAACCTGATTGATATCCATTCTACCAAGATACAACCCACCTGGAGGAACAGAAGGACTGGATTTGTTGCTCTGGCGTGCAGGTTAGACAGATTTCTTATTAAGCAGACCCTCCTTCCTATTATATCTCGGGCCCGTCAATGGGTGGGGATGGGTGGTAAATCTGACCACTCTCCTATTTACCTGGACTTCGAGTGTGGTCCTAATAGGGCTCGCTCCCCCTTCAAATTTAATGCTCGATGGCTGAGAGACCCTGAATACACCCTGATGGTTACTCAAGCCTGGCAACACTGCAGCCCTTTGAATGACCGGGACCCGGGCAAAATTATCAATGACAATCTAAATCGAATAAAAAAAATTACTATTCGATGGATTAGGAACAAGAAGAGATTGGAGAGGGAGGCTCTGATCAATATCGAAAATAAGATTGCCAGTCTCAACAAAGCTGATTTACTGGGCTATAGATCTGATGATACCAAGGCACAGCTTATTGCTCTTGAATCGGACAGAGCTAAATATCTGAGGCAAAAGGAGGAAGACTGGAGACTAAAAAGCCGAGCAATTTGGTTACAAGCGGGTGATGAAAATACTAAATTCTTTCAGCAGCATGCTAATGGCAGGAGGGCTGCAAATGGAATTTGGGAACTGTCTGACAACAATGGTTTTATAGCTAGAACTCAGTCTCAATTATCTGACTTGGGCACTAGAAACTTCACAAACCTTTACAGGGTGACTAACAGCATTGACCTCCCGGACATCATGCGTATTGCCCAGCATACAAAAAGATTTGTTGAACAGGATCAGATGGATGACCTGAATGCACCAGTCACCTTAGGTGAGCTGGAGGGGGTATTGAAATGGTTCAAGCGGGACAAAAGCCCTGGGCCTGATGGTTGGCCCATTGAGTTCTTTATTCATTTTTTTGATCTCATTTCAACTGACCTGTTGACTATGATTGAAGACAGCAGAGTGCGGGGTCGAATTTATGACGGTTTCAACACCACTTTCATTGCACTTATACCAAAATCTGACAATCCTACTAGCTTCAATGAATATAGACCTATTTCTCTGTGTAATTGCATATACAAGATCATATCTAAACTCATTGCTAATCGCATCAAGCCTTTCTTGTCTACACACATTGAAAAAGAACAATTTGCATTTCTGAATCATAGGCAGATCCACGAAGCTATTGGCACGGCCCAGGAAGTTCTTCATACTATTAAGACCCAGCGCCAGAAATCCACCATTCTCAAAATCAATCTCACAAAGGCTTTTGATCGGGTCAACTGGAGCTATCTTCATCTCATTTTGATCCACTCTGGCTTCCCTCATCTGTTTATAAACTGGATCATGGGATGCATTTGTCACGCGACTTTCAGTATTCTGATCAATGGTACCACATCTGATTTCTTTCATGCGGGGAGAGGACTGAGACAGGGATGTCCTCTCTCGCCATTATTATTTGTCTTGGTTATGGAAGGGCTCTCGGGGCTTATCAGGAATGCAAAAGACAGAGGAGAACTTCAAGGACTCCGGATCAATGACACTCTTCAGCTCACTCACCTACTATTTGTAGATGACATTCTCATCTTCCTCAATGGTACTAGACAAGACTCTCTTCATTTTGATATGATTCTGCACTGTTTCTGCAGGGCCACTGGCATGGAACCTAATAGTACCAAATCAACCATTATTATGACTGGCTGCTCGGGTATGGAACAAGGTATCTCTCTGCACCTATTCGACTATGTTAACATTGACATCAATGAAGGACTCAAATATATGGGTTTCCATATTAAACCTAACGACTACAGGATCAAAGACTGGAACTGGTTGATTGCAAAGATTGAACGCAGAATCAACATTTGGTACAACAGGTGGTTATCCAGGGCTGGACGCCTGATCCTCATCAAATCTGTGCTGGAAGCTATTCCAGTCTATTAGATGACCCTGGCTTGGATTCCAATTGGAGTCACTAACAGAATTAAAAAGATCTGCAGGCAATTTCTCTGGCGCAATCAGAGTCAAGTCTCCACCTTTGCCTGGGTTGCCTGGGACCGCATAAGCATCCCTAAACATTGGGGAGGTTGGGGATTAAAAGATTTACATCTCTTCTCGAAGGCCCTGGTTGCAAAGATGTGCTGGCATTTAATCACGGGTCAGAGTCTCTGGAAAGAGGTCATTGTGGCCAAATACATTTCGCCTCGGACCCCACTCGATTGGATTCGAGACAGAATCGGTCTGACCACTGGCTCATATATTATATGGAAGGCGATAAATAAGGTGGCACATATTATACAGCTAGGTTTATCTTGGCAGATTGGCACGAGAACTATGGTCCTCATAGGCTCCGATTCGTGGTCTGGCAGTGGAGATCATTACAAACTTCCAGTTTTTATCACTGAGCACCTTGCAAACAGAAATATATTTTACCTTGCACAGATTGCAGACCCGGTGCATACCTCATGGCGGGGCCAAGCCTGGCTTACCGCAGCAGACCTAGACATTCCACAGGCGGGTGCTCGGATCTGGCAGCGGTATATTTGGGCCCTTAAAGCCACTAACATTTGGATTACAGAGCAGGCTGATAGGTTAATATGGGTTGTATCTCCAAACGGTCGATATGCTCCTAGACTTGGATACCATGCCCTAATTAGGACTAAAGAACCTCCCATTAAAGATTGGTGGTGGCGCTGTCTTTGGAAACTAACTGCCCCACACAAGCATAGAACGTTGTTCTGGTGCATTCTCAATAATTGTATACCCACAATGGATTACCTCCACAAAAGAGCGTTCCAAGGGGCTTCACAATGCAGTTACTGTCAGGCCTCCTGTGAGGACGTGAACCACCTATTCCTCCTTTGCAACAGCGTAAAAGTTATCTGGGCTCGGATCTGCACAGACCTGAGCTGTAATTTCATTTGGCAGGGAGACAACATTCTGGCAGCCTGGCAAATTTGGTGGAGGCACTATGATCATGAACCATGCATGAGGAATCTCCCTTTAATTGTGGCATGGGAGATCTGGATTGGCCGGAATAGACAGATTTTCAGAGATATTCCCATTGACTATGATCATATTGGTGCGGCCTCCATTTCTACCTTCAGTCTTTTGCCGGTAGACAAGCTTCACAGAAAGCCTCCTCTCGACATCCCTGAAATAATAGATCACAGGCGTGCTTGGGCATACTTTGATGGTGCGTCCAACGTTGCGGGATGTGGAGGAGGTGCTATCCTCTACTTAAATGACCACCACTTCTACCATATCAGAATGGGATTGGGACCCGGTACAAATAATTATGCAGAACTGAATTGTCTTCGCCTACTGCTGACCTTTGCACAGGACATCCATTGCAACGACATCCAGATTTTTGGTGACTCACTGCTTGTTATCAATTGGTTCAATAATCTTGCTTTATGTTACTCGCACACACTGTCTACACTGTTGTGGGAAGTTCATTATCTCAAAGGCCTATTTGATTCTATCTCTGTCACTCATATTTACAGGTCTCGGAACCACATGGCCGACATATTATCCAAAGAAGTAGCGGAGCTAGATTGGGGCACCTGGCATTTTACTGAGCACTTGGGCGAACAGGTTTACAGATACTTTCATCGACCATTCATAGAGGAGGCACATCTATAGGTGACTTCTTGCTGTACAGGTTTTTTTGAGGGGGCATTTTGTGTATATACCCCGGGATCTACTACCGACATGTATATTTATTATAGTTTATACTTTGCTGTTTTTTTGTTAGTAAGCTAAGCACCGAGCTTACTAAGTAACTTTTTTAATTATCCCTGAAAATATGTTTATTTCTGGGACTGGATCATACCTGCTGGATGGCATGTAGTTTTTTGACTGTTTTTATCATAGTATTTTGGACTGTTTCAGTTCCTGCAATACTCAGCTATATGTAACATGTAATCTCTTTATAATGGAAGTTTACGAATTTTTTCGCTCTGAAAAACATAGCTTTAAAAAAATTGGTAGAGGAATAGAAGAGAAATTAGATAATCAAGTATCCATCATGCATACTTAATCAATCAGATATAGTAGATGTGTGTATATAAGCTTCTACAACCAAACATATATACATTTAAGAGATGACAGAAGGTGACAATTAAATGATGCAGAGGTACTAATTTAAAGAGAGTGTTCAATTAGCTAGTCTCCATAATGATGATAACTTTGTGGTGGGCCATCAAGGAATTTAATATTTAACTTAGTATTTCCCAATGCTTCTATATTACCTTAAACATATGCAGAAATAGATTATGAAATCACAGGGAAAGATATACATGAGAAATAAATTTTGTCATGAAACTAAAGCCAAAAACCTTCAATTAAAAATTCTGCAATAGAATTCTTTACAAAAATGGGATAGTTTTGGCATCAAAATCCAACCTTCTTTCATTACAAATAAAATAATATATAGAAAAATACATCAAACCCATTACATGATTCTAGTACTAGAATTCTAATGGTAAATAAAAATAGATTAAATAATTCCCAGATGTCCCAAACTATTGAGTTGCTCGATCAATTTTGCTTCAAATGTTTGATCTTCCTTTTTACTTCCCTACCATGTCTCAACTTTGACTAATACAATTTGTCAAATTTATATCTGATTTTTACTTCCCTACCATATCTCAACTTTAACTAATACAATTTGTCATATTTATATCTGATTGTTGACTTGAAAATCATTGTTTCCAGATAGTTTATCAAATATATTCTCGAAAGATAAAATGATGCTTGAAAATAGCGATAAAATCTCTAAAATTTGAAAATTTTATCTATGACTACTCATTTTGTGCCTTTGAATGTTCGTTGGAACCTTCTAATTTAGATGCCTTCAAACCTAAGAAAAATTGACTTGAGTTTTTCATTTGTTCCTTCGCGATGCCAAGTGTATCCTTTCACTCAGGGATCAGATCCTTTGATGCCAAGTGTATCCTTTCACTCAGGGATCAGATCCTTTGATTGTTGATATTGTGCCCAAATTTGGGGAATTTTCCATCTCATTATTGAGTGCATTCAAATTTGAAATGGATTTCACAATTTATGCCTTGGAAACTAGGCTAAGTTTTGCATTCAAATTTGAAATGGATTGCACAATTTATGCCTTGGAAACTAGGCTAGTTTTTGAATGCCTCTTGTGTTAGTCAACAATATCATTTATATTTGCAAATCCTATCTTTGTCAAATGCTAATATTTCTCTTATGGATCACAATTGCCTTGAAATCTGTAAATGCTCCTTATCCACCGATTCTCTGCCTGTAAATGCTAAAAGAAATTCCCATCGAATATTGGAGCTATAACTTGAAATATGAATATCTTTTGCTGTTGAATTTATGTCATGAAATTTCCAGATTACTCTCCTTCAAATCTATAAGAGATTGCTCAAATCTTGCCTTTAAATATGAAGGTAAAACTTTTATAGCATGAAAACTTGGAGAATTTCTATTTTCTGAAATCCTGTTAACTGCTTAATAGACATGGTCAAAATTTTCTACTTTTCCTCTAGTTGACCTTTTATTTCCACTTGTTATAAAATTGATGATAAAGTATTTTATTTATGAATCTATAGGTATATTTTTTTCAGACCTAAGACTTGTGTACTGGTGTCTTGTTGATATAATTATGAGGCATGATATTACCATCACAATTTAACAAAATTGTAATACTATAGGTTCTTTTGCATGCAAAGACATTGTATTTTATGGAAAATTTTCCAAGGCTTAGATTAAGCGCTACAACCTTGAAAATTAATCCAAATCGAATACCTAGTGCCTTCTCTTAAATTGATCTGGCATAATCTCTAGGTTTTGTGCAAAGTTTTGAGCTCAATTTCTTCTTCCTCATAGTGACAGTGATGGGAAATTGCTACCAAATTTTCTCTTTTTCTCATTTTCCATATCCTTGACTTGTCTGGAGTTTTTTTAATGCAAGAATAATACCTCCTAATTTGCCCCTTTTACTAGATGAGAAACTTTTGTCGGTCTGCCCTTTGATGATGCCTTGCTGCAACTGTAATCTACTATGAATTCTTTTGGAAAAAGATGCACAAAATTCACTAATGCATCACGTTTCTTGAGAAGAGATGGAATTTTTAAATGTTATTTTGCTCTAGTATTATATCTACCATTAGCATAATACAAAACCTATTTTGTAGCCTTTACCATAATAGATGATGCTGCTGGAATTTTAGGGTCAAACTCCTTGAGATTGAAGTAAAGAGTCGATGAAGGAGCATCCTACTCAAAAAATCATTGTATTTTTGGTTGAATTAGGGGGTCTAATGTTTGTTAAATAATTTAATTTATTAATATGAAATTTGTGTATTTTTAATGATTGGAGTGAGAAATATGTGTGAGGTTTTTAAATGTAAATATTCTCACATAATTGAGAATACGAGAGATATTAGACATGTGAAGATCTCATAAAGATGTTAGGGATTAGGAAGTCCTAGAATAGGGATTTAGTTGAGTCAAAAGTGGATTTAGAGGATTTTTAGTATATGGTTGAGTATATTGTGGATCTGAACCAGGATTGGTTTCAAAATCCTTTTGTATATATTTGTAAGCCTCAGAGGCATTAGGGGAGGCCACTTCAACTGAAGAAAATCAGGCCAAAGAGAGTTCGAAGATGAGAAAAAGACCAGGACTCGGTCTCCCCACAGATTGTATATCAGGAAATTTATATTTGAATATGATTTATAGATCTATTTGCATAATTGGAAATTGTCTCTGCTCGAGAAATTGAATTTGTTTCTGTGTGATACATCTGTAAGTTTATGGGTTGTATATGATTATGCTAATACTGGCTTGTTGAGTAAAAATTCCATGTGTTTAATTTTTAAGTGTATATCCTGGTTCGAATATTAATTAAAGGGTATAATGCCTATGTGAATGTGAATTCGTGTTGAGATTTGTAGAAATCCAGGAATTTAACCATAGTTACAGGTCTGGAGTGTTGGCAGAAGATCATCCGTAAATTGACAATAAGTCACCATAGAATTTTGTGCAGAGGTCTTTGAATCTATCCTCAGAATGCGTGGACGAAACAGAGCCTGACAAATCGTTGTATATCTCTGCATACCTGTGAATTGCGTAAGTATGAGCATGTTCGAAGGAGAATCAAAATCATTCTGAGAAGTGACGTTGGAGACCTGCCTACAATGGATGAATACGTGTGTCAGATCTGCGTGGAGCAGAGTTGGAATGTTAAGAACCCTTACAAACCTACATGAAGAATTATTGTAGAAGTCTAGTGCTTGCGTGATTGGAGACAACGTGGAATGCGAGAATGAGGATTGGAGCTGTCTGTTGAGGGAATATTGAACAATATTAAAAGATTATCCTATTATTGGAGTGGAATTGACGTTTCAGTTGCAAAAGATTGCTGATTCATAGGCTTACATGCTACATTAGTTTATGGTGAGCATTATTGTATTCTGACACAAGGAAAGCGAATTCAACAAAGGAGTGTTTCTGCGTGGAGAAGACTGAATGGAACAATGTATGGTTTGTGTGGGAGGAAATGTGCCACGGTGTGACTGTGGAATTCTGAAGGAAATAAATTGGCAATTTAGCGTATTTGTTAAGATGGAGATTGTGATGTAAACATGGGTGTCGAATTGCTAATATGAAGAATGTTGCAAGGCTAGCACGATCCACACAAGTAGAGGCAGAACATATGAAGGATGATATGTTCCTGAACAACAGTTCTATTCCTATTCATGGAATTCTGTTTCTATTCCAGAAGTTCAGTTCCTGAACAACTTGTTGGGTTCCTGTTCGCACCTCCAACATTCTCACACATCTAGCAAGACTGAAGGTAAACAATCACATGGGTTTTAAGGAACATCGTGTTTTCATGCTATTGTGTTCCCTTAATCACGTTCAGGTATTCCATTAGCACAAAAACTCTGAAATTAATCCTTCCATGTTTATATATAGTTGATATGAGCACAGTTTTTAATGAAAATGTTAGAGAGGGAAGGATTGAAGTCTCTTTCTTGAGACTTTTAGCGTAGCCTTAGTATTTAAGGCTGTTGGTTTTGGAGGAATGGACCTGTCTGGTCATCAGTTTTTGGTATCAAAGCAAGTAAAAGCTCTCTGAGAAAAACTAGAGCAGATTATGTTCTTGAAGTTGTATACGCACATATAATTGTGATTGCAAGAAGAAATGATCAAATATTAAATCTGACAGGCAACAGGCACACAGAGATAAAGTGTGGCATGATATGGAGAGTAATTGATACTCTTAAAGAGAAATTGCAGAGGCAAATGAACAAGGAATAGTCCATTCAAACTGCAGATGAATGGTGGAACAAGATCATGCAAATATCTTGAAGGTGATATTATATGTTTTTATTTTTAACCCTGGGTTTGAGGATTATGTTTGTAGATTTCAGGTTGTAGACAAAAGAAGGAATATCTCAGTGAAAGAACAACAAGAGGAGTTGTAAGAAGAAGAACCAGTTGCGTTCTTGAAGGCAGAGTAAGTGGATAATCTGAAGGAAAGTGGCGAAGAACCTAAACGTTCCAGCTGAAGGTTGGACAGAGAGGACAATAGTGTTCTCAAGAAAAGTGGATTTCAGCTACAGAAGTAAAGAGAAGCAAGAGAGTTTCTCAGAAGATGGTTCCAAGACAGAGAACCAAAAGATACCAAGAGGTTAAGCGCAGAGTGAGAGCTTGCATTGTTGAATGGAAAGTATGAAAGCTTGTTGAAAAGGGAGTCTTAGGTGCAGTCCACAAGTGAAAAAATGGAGTTCAAAGAGAAAAAGATGACTGATGATAGTCATTGCAGAGGTTCGGGGAGAAGCCACATAAAGGAGAAGGAAGATGCCAAGGAAAATGGCATGAGAAAGAGTCAAGAAGAGATTGACAGAGAGAAAGCTGAGATAAAATTCCATCTTGAGTTATTGATGGAGATGTTACAAAGGAATAAGGAAGACCAGAGGTATGTTTGGATTATGAGAAGAAAAGTCAAATGGCATAGATTGCAATTGAAGTGGGAGCATAGATTGAATGGTCAATTGAAGGAAGAGTTATTCAGAGTAAATGAGTATGAGGAGGAAGTTTTAGTATGTGCGCCAGAACATGAACCATTGTTTTTTGAAAGTAATGAAGATACGAAGGAGAAATCTATAGAGGATCTTCTGAATAATATGAAGGATTCAAAGCGGCAAGAAGACCTGATGGTTGAAGCATCAAATCAGACTACAAGATCTTATGTTTTTAAAACTGAAAGTTTGTGTATGATTGAAGGTATTGCAGGAGATAGGAAACCTTTTGAAAATGTATTGAGGATGGATGAAGATCTTGAAGTAAAATATGATGAAGAAAATTTGCCAGATAAGGAAGGCTTTGAATGGTTGTAGCAAAAGGAGTTCATTAATGAGTTACTTAATGGGAGAAGACAACCATCTGAAGTTGTCATGGAGATGGAAGATTAGAATATTATTTTGATGGAGAATGAAGGAACATTATCTCAGAGAGGTAAGCCAATGAATTTGATTAATGTTATTGATGAAGAAAAATTGCAGGAGAATTCTAATGCATAAGACAGGGCAAGGATAGCTCTTGAAGAGGGCTTACAAAAAGAAAATAAAGCAAAGTGTGTTGAAGAAGGAGGTGAGGCAGATTTGTCTCAAGACAAAGAGAAGACAGACATAGGATTGAATGAAAAGGAAGGACAGCTACTAAAAGATGTTAAGAAAGAAGAAGAACATATTGAATACTATAAACAACATCATGATGAAGTACTTGTGAGGTGTCAAAAAGAAATTGAGTTGCTAGAGTATTTGTTGAAAGAACCGGAGTATGAGAATGTGATTGTAGTCAGAAATGAAGGAGTGTCTCAAGCTTTGATTGGGACAGAGATATGTGTTAGTTGCCAATTTTCTGATGTATTGGTTGACAGAGAAGAAAAGGTGGATGGGTATGCAGTCAGAAAGATGACAGTTAATTTACTTATTGAAAGTAAATTTGAAGATCAGAAGCAACAAATGCAAATTGCAGAAGAAGATGTTAATGAAAGCAATCATGGAACAACAAAAAATGATTGATGAAATATGGAAGTTGATGATGGGATAGTCCAGATGGAGAAAAATGACTACAGAAGGGACGATCAATCATAATTTGAAGCTGATCAAAGAAAGGAAAATGAACTAGAAGATAGCAGACATGCATCAGTAGCAAAGGTGCAGAGCAATCAGACAATTACAAACTAATGTTTGGGACCCTGGTGGTTTTCATTAGCATATGAAATCACATGATTAGGAGATCATGAATGTTTTCAACTTTGGGAGTCTGATGCAAGGGCATCCTACTCGAAAAATCATTGTATTTTTGGTTGACTTAGGGGGTCTAATGTTTGTTAAAGAATTAAATTTATTAATAGGAAATTTGTATGTTTTTAATGATTTGAGTGAGAAATATGTGTGTGAGGTTTTTAAAATACGAGAGATATTAGACTTGTGAAGATCTCATAAAGATCTTAGGGACTAGGAAGTCCTAGAATAGGGATTTAGTTGAGTCAAAAGTGGATTTAGAGGATTTTTAGGATATGGTTGAGTAGATTGTGGATCTGAACCAGAATTATTTTCATAATCCTTTTTTTATATATTTGTAAGCCTCAAAGACATTAGGGGAGGCCACTTCAACTGAAGAAAATCAGGCCAAAGAGAATTCGAAGATGAGAAAAAGACCAGGACTTGGTCTTCCCACATATTGTATATCAGGCAATTTATATTTGAATATGATTTATAGATCTATTTGCATAACTGAAAATTGTCTCTGCTCAAGAAATTGAATTTGTTTCTGTGTGATACATTTGCAAGTTTATGGGTTCTATATGATTATGTTAATACTGGCTTGTTGAGTAACAATTATATGTGTTTAATTGTTAAGTGTGTATCCTAGTTCGAATATTCATTAAAGGGTATAATGTGTGTGTGAATGTGAATTCGTGTTGAGATCTGTAGAAATCTAGGAATTGAACCATAGTTACAGGTCTGAAGTGTTGGCAGAAGCTTGTCCATCAATTGATAGTAAGTCACCATAATGTTTTGTGCAGAGGTCTTTGAATCTATCCTCAGAATGCGTGGAGGAAACAGAGCTCGACAAATCGTTGTATATCTCTGCATACTTGAGAATTGTGTAAGTATGAGCCTGTTCGAAGGAGAATTGAAATCATTATGAGAAGAAACGTTGGAGAATTGCATACAATGGATGAATATGTGTGTCAGATCTACGTGGAGCGAAGTTGGAATGTTAAGAACCCTTACAAACCTGCATGAATAATTATTGTAGAACTCTGGTGCTTGCGTGGTTGGAGACACGTGGAATGTGTGAATGAGGATTGGAGCTGTGCATTGAGGAAATATTGAATAATATTGAAAGATTGTCCCAGTATTTGAGTGGAATTGATGTTTCGACTGTAAAGGATTGCTGATTCACAGCCTTGCATGCTACATTAGTTTACGGTGAGCATTATTGTATTATGGCACAAGGAAAGCGAATTCAACAAAGGAGAATTCTACGTGGAAAATACTGAATGGTACAGAGTATGGTTTGCGTGGGTGGAATTGTGCCACGGTGTGACTGTGGAAATTTGAAGGAAATCAATTGGTAATTGAGCGTATGCGTTAAGATGGAGATTGTGACGTAAACATGGGTGTCGAATTGTTGAGCTAATGAACGTTGCAAGGGTAGCCCTATCCACACAAGCAGAGGTAGAAAAGATGAAGGATGATATGTTCTTGAACAACAGTTCTATTCATGTTCACAGATTTTTGTTCCAGTTCCAAAAGTTCAGTTCCTAAACAACTTGTTGGGTTCATGTTCGCATCTCCAATGTTCTCACACATTTATCAATACTGAAGGTAAACGAGCACATGGGTTTTAAGGAACAAAGTGTTGACATGCTCTTGTGTTCCCTTAATCACGTTCAGGTATTCCATTAGCGCAAAAACTCTGAAATTAATCCTTTCATGTTTATGTATAGCTTATATGAGCACATTCTTTAATGAAAATGTTAGAGAGGGAAGGATTTAAGTCTCTTTATTGAGACTTGTAGCGTAGCCTTAGTATTTAGGGCTGCTGGTTTGGAGGAATAGACCTACCTAGTCTTCAAGAGTGTTCTCAAGAGAAAAGCCTCCCAAAAGTAATATTGTTGTTACAATGATATCTATTAAGAAACAAATGGAAAGAAGACAATTTGCGCAACATCCAATTTTGACTATGAACTTTACATAAAACGCAACCCAGCATGATTTTCTCAGCAAACGTTTCGATCGACTAGGGATTGAGCACGAAATGAGTAGTATGGAATTTGTAGTTTTTGACAACATTGAAAGTCAACAATTCATTGAATGTCTTTCAATCTCATTTTTTAATGTCTCCACCAAAAAAGAAAAATTCCATGCTTCTTTATTTCTACTTATGACTTTTTGGACATTTTCCAATCTTGAAATATATCTCCAATTATTCCATGAGTTGCAAACCAATTGTGTTTCATTGAGACAAATCGACTTGGTTGAACCCTTTCATACTGAAATTTCGTACTAGTGATTTTGTTTCAAAATATCTTAGGTGAAGCCTCAGGATGTTGATTGGAAACAATACTTCTTATATCCATTAGCTCATTTATCATTAATACCTAATTCAATAGATTTAGATTTTAGAGATATGGCTGATGCGCCAACAAAAACGTGGAAATGTTGTTGTTTGGGATGTGGTTTCTTCAACCTTGGACACATAAGTATTTTTTTCGCAACTTTTCTTGTAAAGGACATGAGTATGACTAAATGCTTGAATACCCAACACAAGTGAATTTTCCTTCAAATGCTTGGTGGAGTACAACACTGACATGTTTTTATTTTTATTTTTTTAAATAGTCTCAATCCTTGAAAATTCTAGTGAAGACCACATTTACTCCACTTAGCACCAAACGACTCCTTTTGGCATTCCATTTTCCTGATTGTACTTCTCTTCAGTGTATTTGAGAAAACCAGGTGTCTTATTCTTGTATTATGCATCCATTTATGAATGGCAAGAATAACATGATAAAGCACGACCCTGAAATGATGCCAATCATCTGCTATAAATATTGCAGAATTGTCACTTGATGAGGATTATCCAAGACGAACTTCTCAATCAAATTTGGACCATCATCTTCATAAAAACCTTCTTCGTATGCTCGAGCACACCGTTCACTGTATCTATTTTACATTTGAATTTCAATTTGTGTGGGGTGAGACCATAACCAACGTCATAAGACTAACAAGCAACTGGATGCAATGAAAAAGCAACTTTTGTCACAAATATTTCGGAATTAATGAATACCCTCAAGCCAATGTTAAACAAATACCTCCTTGGCTAACCACAAAA
The DNA here is from genome assembly GCA_034641835.2 of Pinus albicaulis. NCBI lineage: Eukaryota > Viridiplantae > Streptophyta > Pinopsida > Pinales > Pinaceae > Pinus > Pinus albicaulis. Next base: position 1,671,404,124 of record CM076581.1, read on the forward strand.
GATGTGCCGAGAACACAATTCGACTCTATGCAAGTTTTTGGCTACCAATTCTTGAGATAAGGTTTTCCATCACGATTTCACTAGATCTGAGTGTTTAAATAATGTTGATGGCACTTTTAAGCATTGACATTTTCTGCCTTTCATTCACTTAGCAATCTTGGAGCCACCCACCATTTTCGCTGATAAACTAAACTCTACTTTGTTGTTGTAAATCAAAAGTGGTTTTCAAAAGCAGAATGCGAGGGTGGTCTCTGTGGTAAGCAGTTTCAAAACCCAAGGGGTTCATAATTCTCTACAGAGTGCCATGTTAGCAAGAGTGGTTTTGTAAAACCATTAATTGCGGAGCCCCCCTTGATAAAATTTGGACAAGCTAGGGGTCTGCAATTCAACCTGAGCCCTTGATTTCCTTGAATGTGATCTCAACCTTTCAAACATGCACACTTTATAAAACAAGCTATATGTATGCAAAGAATTTTCAAGTAACCCTGCAATTCAACTTTCCTCTGCAATCATTCACCATTTTGAGGAACTATAGCAACATTCGTTAGAATATTAGCCAGGTGTTGTTTAATATAGATGATTATTCTTGAACTTATGTCATCTCCTTCTTCTTTGTGTGCTTTACAAATATGATAAATATCCCACATTATTTATATAAAAGAAATCGTGGAGTTTATAGATGCCAACACCTATAAACTAAGTTGATGTGTAGAGCATTATTACACCGAAGGTGTTTTATTGTGGGGTTTTTGGTGAACACACTGTTCACTATAGCCAATAGCAACACTCGAATTTCGTCGTCTCTCTAACAAACAAAAACTTAGCATGTGGCATTGAATTTTTTCAAACTTAGCATGTGGCATTGAATTTTTTCAAGGTCTCCAATTGACATGACGCATGTTTCCAGAGTCTCTGCCTTAGCGATCTGCAGGATGCTCCCCATTACGTTAACGATCTGCCTGCAAAGGAAAAGTGGCTCCCTCAATGACCACCGGGTTACCCACCTCTGCGCAGCGCCTCTGGTGCTGACCATGATTGCAAACACGGATCCATCCGACAACGGTTCCCCTCCACTCGCCGCTGTGTTGCTGAAGATTGAAGAGTTGGGATTCTCTATTACTCATGGTTATACAACAGCTGAAGATTGAAGAGCTAGGATTATCGGTTACTCATGGTTATGGCCTCACAGAGACCGCAGGAGTAGTGGTTTCATGCGATTGGAAATATGAGTGGTACAGACTCCCAGTCGATGAGAGGGTAGCAGAATATCATTTCATTCTACAAAGAGCAACTACCTCACTACATGGTCCCCAAAACTATGGTGTTCATGGAATCACTGCAAAAAACTTCCACCAGCAAAACTCAAAAGCTTGATCTCAAAAATGAGCAACGAGAGCTGCGCAAACATGAGCAACGCGCTCTCCTTGAGACGCAGAGAATCGGAGCTCACACACTGGAACATGAAGGGCAAGAGCTCTGGCCACTGGCCCTTTTCCATGATGGAGGCCGCAAGCTCGGAAATGGTGTCGCAAAGCTTCTTGATGATGCTCTTGGCCTCCTCCCTCTGGACGCAGACGAGGAGATGGGCATTCATAGCGGTCTTCGTGGGCGGTACCAATTGGGGCCATATGTATGTCTCATCCTATGTGATCTTTTATCCCCCATATGAAAATTTTTGACAAGCAAATAGGGGGCTAAATCATTGTTGAGTCTTCAAGGAATGCCTTTCCCCTGAAAATCCATCCTCCTTGAAGTCTCTCAATTGCTCCGCCTAATACAAATCCACCTCTGCTAGTAAATTGCTGAAAAGGCCCGTCATTCCTTCCTTTACCACTGCAACATACATCATTTCCCCCTCTTTCCCTTTGTCCAAATTCCCTTTCTGTTACCCTCTTTAGCCTCTTTTATTCCCCCTTGGCTCCCCTTCTATTTCCCCTTGTTTTCCCCTCAAATCCCCCTAAAATCCCCTTTAATTTCCCCCTCTTACCCTTCGTTTAACTTTTTTCCCCTTTCTCCCCTTATCGTTTCCCTTTAAAATCCCTTAAAACCCATTAAAATGGGAAAAAAACCCACTTTCGACCATGCTAAAGGCCTAGCCCCTTTTCCGCTGGCCCCTTAACCACTTCCCCACATATGCCCGTCACCCAAGACCAAGCGCTTAAGCCTTGGGGCCAATCGTAATCGAAACAACCGGCGGGTGCATTTCCTTTGTAATACTCTAAAAACCCGATGCGATTATTTTATTTCGATAAGTCCCGCGGTGCGTTCCGCACCGTTGATCTCCCCGCCAGATCGACGGCCAGTGCTCAATCGCTCTCCCCTGTCGATCGCAATCGAAAGTTTGTGAGTGTCTCACTTTTGTGCCCTTCTGATTGCAGCCCTTACGATTGCATCTCTTCCGATTGCATCCCCCCCCGATTGTGTTCTCCACCGTTGATCTCCCCGCCAGATCGACGGCCAGCGCTCAATCGCTTCCCCCCTTCCGATCGCTGATCGCAAGCCTTCCCTCTGTCTCCCGATTAAATCCTGGCCGTCCGCTCGTTTCGCGATCCAACGGCTATCGCTCTCCCCTGTCGATCGCAATCGAAATTTTGTGAGTGTCTCACTTTTGTGCCCTTCCGATTGCATCTCCTTCGATCGCATCTCCGCCGTCCGTCTCCTTCCGGATCTGACGGCTCAGATTTAATCGCCCCCCGCCTCCGCTGGGTCCCACTTCTTACATACATTTCGTTGCATTTGTTTTCATTTCCATACATTTTCGTCAAAGTCTAAAGTTTCATATGTATTCCGTCATGTCCATAAGTCAGCCCGCAGATCAATCTCCACTGTTGATCTCCATCTCCAGGCCTGAATCCAACGGTCTGCGCTGCATGATCACACCAAACCCTATTATTCGCGCATTCCACCACTCCACTGCACTTTCATCGTTCTTTTACACAAAAGCATGGTTTCCACCACCGCCGCACTACTGTTTCGTCCACCATGCCCCCATCGCTCCGTCTACTATTCTCTTCACAGATTTGCCGTGTTGCAGAGTTTCTAGAGGAAGAGGACCGCCTCTGTTCAAAGTACTGCCTTAATGGTAAGCGGCGCAGTCAGGATCAAATCCAATGAACCAGTACCATCAGAAAGGTCAAGAAATGGGGCCGTCAGGACTCATATTAATGAAGAGCAGAGTTCAAACGCCGAAATCCTTCCGGCGCCATTTAAAGATCGAGCTAACTTGACAGAGGCAGTAATGAAGCAGCGAGGATTTTCAGTACAGAGCAGAGGGATTAATGCGCGTCTAAGAAGACCTTGAGCCCTGAAGCAGAGGTTTAATGAGGCAAGGCATCATTTTGAAGACCCCGAGGACCGATTCTGGAGATCCTGAACATCAATAAGAGGTAATATCAAGGTTTTCTTATCAGCAGAATGTTTTTCCATGAAGGACAGGTCTCCCATGCAGTATTTATTAGGCGCCGTGTCCTCGGAGGATTTTCTCGTCCCAGCTATGGTTCGAAACAATCTAGCATCCATGAGGCAGACCTCTCAGCAAGTTCTTTCGTTTTGTTCAAGTCACTTGGAGTACTACAGCCCAAAGGTCAAATCGTATCCGGATTAAATCTTCCTTTCACGAGGAAGGTGACAATGATTAAACATACAGTGTATCAAGCAGAATGGGCCTCGGCCCTGCATTCATTGTTGTGCTTAAATGTAACATTTAAAGATTCACCTACCTCCTCAGTCGGTCCTCTGTGTCTCTTCTGCTATAAAGCACAGAGGGATATCATTGTAATGGTTGTTGTTGGATTATCAGTGAATTGCAAGCATTTTTGTCCCGGGCCAAGTTTCCTGTGTAACAGTTGTATGATAGGCTGAGAAATATGATGTATTCAGGCCGAATGTAAAAGCTTTGGGCAGTGATGTACCTGATTGGTGTTGTGTTTAACATGATAAGAAGTTTTCATTGGATCCTGATCTACAGTAGTTGGTGATGTTTTTCTTATCTTTGTGTTTATTTCCATTTCATTTCATGTTCTTCTGACTGACATCTGAACGCATGACATAAGATTTACCCTTGTTAGGTACCTTATGTCCCAGCTCTCTCCGTCTTTAATGTTTTCTGCTCATATGTGTGTCTGAATATTGTTTTAATTGACTAAACCAGTGTAGTGGATGATTATTGCCTGCTCTCTGATGTGCAAGTTGATAGAATCAGTGTTCGGATGTCTTTGTGAAGATTTAATTGAAAGAGGTTAGGAACATTTAAGGAGGTGTAAAACTTTTATTAAATTTGCCATTCATAACACCGCCCTTCCACTAAAAACCTTTAAAGACCCCTTTAGCAGATCCTATGGTTTTTCCCGAAGCTAGGCACAAGGTTAATGACCTCGGCTTTGATGCGACAGAATGGATGGTTTTCCATCTGTGCTCTTCATCCCTTAGTGTTCCACCTCCCAATCGGTCTTTGAGATCCAAATGCTCTGGGCTGACTAGCCAATTGACTTACCACGCTAGAACATAAGTAAATCTTTCTTGACTCCATTTGTGATGGTCTTGATGTTCTTATCTGAGTTATATCTTTGCACTACATGTTTAACTTTACCCATCCTTGTCTCACGGTGAAACCTTCCTTCCTGATTCTCAACAACCAAACTCAAGCAATCAAACAAACAACCTTGAGCCTATAACTAGCCTAAAATCACAATTGAGAACTTCAAAGACATATATCCTTGGATAATCATATAGAGATCCCTCTCTGGACCTAGGAGGGCTAGATCCTAAGGTCTGAAAGTGGTTCTATGTTGTCTCATCTTTTGGTCTCTGTCAACCTGGCCAAAACATGGGAACCCCAACATAATGGCGACTCCACTGGGGAGTTCTGAGTACATTTCGTCTTAAAACACTCTTTAAACCTCAGAAACTTAGAACTCTGGCTAGGTTGACGGTAAGTCACACCTTTCTTGAATCAACCTCCATTATTGAATATCCACCATACTCTTAGACAGAGCCTGGATAGGGCCAGGTAGCCTCCAGATCTCATCCTCTCTTCAGGGGTGACATATCTGGTAAATGCCCTCCCAGTCAATCTCTGGTTGGAGCTTGTTGCTTTAGAGGAGATTCATGAAAGGTGATAGTGCCTGAGCACTGTGGTGGACACTGTACCCTAGAATCATCCTAAACCCTCCACCTGGAGACTCCATTGTTCCTAAACGTTAAAGACTCCACTGGTGATCAGTAGGCCTGCTGATTATCTCGGTTTCACATAAGACTCCACTGGGAGACCAGTCCCAAAGCATAATGAAGACTCCACAGGGAGGCCAGTTCCCAAGACAACATTAACCACAGTAGAAATAACGAGTAGGGCTAAGTTGCTTGGCTTATAAGCAGCACTCTGGCTCACAGAACCATTCATACAAGAGCTTTCCCTGATCCAAACCCACCTGAAACAGTTGATAATCCTGAGAAAATCCTTAAAAGAACACCTGTGAGTAGGAGATCAACTATTTCCAGCAACATTCATAGAGCCAATTCTTCACCAGAAGATCTTGCGGCTCTATTAGACCCTCTCTTCGACCTAGACCTCCAAAACAGATTACCTAGAACTAGGTCATTCAGTGTTTCAGACCAGCCAAACATTAGGGACAGCGAAACCCCTCCTTCCACACCACCTGATCTCCACTTTCTCCAAAACTCGGGGCTTTCTCACCCTAGATCTGCTCAACAGACTTCTGCTGGTCCTACCATCCCTGTCATCCAACTACCAGCTGCTCAAGCCAACCCTATACCTCATCAGAACATCATCATGGCAGCCTGGTATGCACCTCTAGTTTTACCTCAGCCTCTACTGCCCTTACCAGATGATTATCAATAAAAAATCCCACACTTCCTTGCTAAAGAGCCTACAACTGCACAACAACATGTAGATAAAATGGAGGACTCTTTCGACTATATGGAAATTGATGATGAAACAATCAAAATGAGAATTTTTGCGCAGAGCCTGGGGGGAGAGGTTAAAAAGTGGTTTAAAAACCTACCTGCTGGTAGTATCCAAGATCTCCCTGCTTTATACCAGACTTTCATCAACAAATGGGAAACTAGAGCAAACCCTTGCCAGCTCCTAGCAGAATACATATCCCTTAAGAGGAACGTAGGGGAAAGTGTTCATGATTACACCACTAGATTCAACAGTATTTACAACGCTCTTCCCCCACACATGAAACCTCCACAAGGTATGGCCCTGGCCAAATATCCCGATGGATTTGATGCTGACATGCCCTATGAGCTCAAAGATAAAGAATACACCACTTTGGAAGACATGCAGAAAGGGGCAGTAAACATAGAGGCAAATTTGATTGAAAAAAGGGCCAAACTGAGAGCTGAGAAGAGAGTAACATACAAGGATGACACTATAGCCTCCACTTCAGATCCTAATATTGAAAGATTGTCTAAGAATCTGGATAAGCTATGCCAAGTGGTCGAAAAGATGGCTATCACTCAGAACAGGAACCAAAATCAAAACCAAAGCCAGAACTTTAGAAGAAACAACAACACTCCCAACAGGCAGAAAGAGGCAGATCAGCAAGTCATTCCCCCTTTCCAAAACTTTCTTGATGAGGATGAGGGAATCATAGAAGAGTCTGAAGGGAATGTGATAAACATGTTCGAAACAGAGGACTCAATCCTGAACTGTGATTCAGAAGAGGACCAACCCTCAACCTCTTATGGGGAGGAGGAATGGTTTGAATCTGAGGATTATAGGTTGGGATTCGAAAATGCCATGTTACAGGTCAGAGAACAATATGAGCTCAGGAGTAAAAAGAACCAAGACACTTCCAAACCTAAAACTCCTGAGGTAACCATCAAAAAGAGGCCTGAAAAATCTTCTAAAGTAGCTGCTATGAACAACAACTCAACGGCCAAGAGTTCTGAGAGTAACAAAGAAAAGGACAACCAAAACAATGAAAAACAAAGTCAACCCAGTAGCACTAGCACCTCAGTTAGTGCTCCTGATAAAACTGTGTCTACACATGTACATGATGAGAAGACACAAACCGATCCAGCTACTAAGGTGGTTGCAAATAAAACAGAGTTGAATACTTCCAAGAGTCAATCCACTTTCAGTTTAGAAAGTGAAATTGCAAAAATCAAAATCTATGTACCATTGTCTGAGTTGGCCTCTCAGGATGTATATAAGGGCCAAATTTTGAAAGCATTAACTCTGAGTATAAATAATGACACTGTAAATTTGAGCGATGATCAGCCTGCCCTCTTATTCGGTCCCAAGATTGAGGGGAAATTTCAGGAAGGGGTAGTTCCACCTTTTTATATCAGTCTTAACATTCATGACAAGATCCTTCATAATGCCATGCACGACTCCGGTGCATCACACAATCTAATGCCTAAGGTAGTGATGGAAAGGCTAGGTCTAGAAATTACCAGACCTTACAAAGACTTATACTCTTTTGACTCTAGTAGAGTAAAATGCCTAGGCCTCGTCAAAGACTTATGTGTGAGTTTAACTCAGATTCCTGCGAAATGTATGGTCATGGATGTAGTGGTGGCAGACGTGCCACCCAAGTATGGCATGTTATTATCTAGATCATGGGGAGCCAAGCTGCAAGGCACCATGCAGATGGACGGCTCATATGCCACTATCCCTATATTTGGCCAATCAAGAAGACTATATAGAGAATCCCAAATGAAATTCTTAGTCAGCAGCCCCGAGAAACCTGAAAATTCACCATTATATTCTGTACATACCGACCTTGACTCCTTCATCTTTTGTAATGATGAATCCTTAGAAGAGCCAGAGTCCCAGAATAGGCATACAAATGGGAACACCGAGCCTATAGACCTCCACATAATGGCCACTCTGGAAGAATATGATCAGGAAGACCATGGGCAGCACACTGAAAATGAAGAGGAAATCAGCAATGAAGCCTGTAGGATCTGTGGTGGACCTCTCACTCCAAGTGAAACAGAAACAAAACAAGAACAACAAGCTAACCACCTCCCTGACATCCATGGCCTCTATGAACAACAAGATAGTTTACAACCTAGTACAGACCTCCCAACTCAACCTAATGGCGAACCCAGCTGTAAGGGAGAAAGTGAAGTGGAAGTAAACAAAGAACCCCTGTGGAAATGAACTTTGATGGGTCATGTACTAGACAAAGTGCTGGAGCAGGAGTGTGGCTGCTTAACACCGAAAATGACCACGCAGAGAGCCACGCTGTCAATCTGCATTTCAAATGCACGAATAACATTGCAGAGTATGAGGCTCTAATCTTGGGTTTAAATCTGTTGAAAAAATTAGGAGCCCGTAGGATAGTTGTGAGAGGAGACTCTAAGTTAGTGATCAAACAGATGAATGGTGAGTATTCGGCAAAACACCCCAGGCTTAGGGCATATAGGAATGATACTCTAGATTTGCTGAAAACGTTTGTTGAATATGATTTAGTATCCATTCCTAGGGGTCAAAACGCTATTGCAAATGGACTAGCCTGCCTAGCTAGCTCTTATCCTAAGGCCCCAGTTGACCAACAAATCATCATTCAGACTAAATTCAGGCCTGCAGTGCCGGACAATGAAAAATACTGGCAGGTCTTTGAAGGAGACAAACAGATTGAAGATTTCCTGATGGGCAGAAATGAGTTTGAATTTTCTGATTCAGACTCAAAATCTGATGACAGCTGCCCAAGTGAGGTTCCCCCAGATGAACTAGAAACACCTTGTAGTATAGAAATAAATTCCTTTTCTGAAGAAACTGGAGATTCAGCCATAAAACGTGAAAACGCAGATAGAGAAGAAATGGAGGTGCTGCAAGCCAAAGACAAGAACATACCAAGAGGCTTAGCACCCTTAGAGGACCTCTTTGATTTTGATGATGTGGCAAAGAAGCCCACAATAGAACATGCAGAATCAGATGTAGAAGAATGTAACATAGGTACTGAAGACAAACCCAAAATGATAAAACTGGCTAAGTCTATACCTGCAGACATGAAGAAAAGATACATTGACTTGTTTAAGGAATTCATTTATGTGTTTGCGTGGAGCTACGAAGACTTAAAGGCCTATGACACCAACATTATACAACATAAGATACCACTGAAGGAAAATCAGAAACCTTTCAGAAAAAAACTCCGTAGAATTAATCCAAAACAATTTCCTGCAGTAGAAAAGGAAATTAAGAAGATGTATGATGCAGGAATTATTATCCCTGTAAGGTTTTCTGATTGGGTGTCAAACTTAGTGGCTGTAAGGAAGAAAACAGGGGAGATTAGACTGTGCATAGACTTCAGAAACCTCAATAGAGCCTCCCTGAAAGATAACTACCCTTTGCCTAGAATGGAGCATATCCTACAGAAGGTAGTGGGCTCTAAAAGAATCTCCCTGCTCGATGGTTTTTCAGGATACAACCAGGTTCTGGTACTCCCAGAAGATCAACTCAAAACAGCTTTTACCACTCCATGGGGCACCTTCATGTATGTGAAAATGCCTTTTGGATTGATGAATGCTGGAGCTACCTTCCAGAGAGCAATGGATATTGCTTTCTCGGATGAGATTGGACACTTTATAGTTATCTACTTGGATGACTTGACTGTCTTTTCTAAAACTGAAGAAGAACATCTGAAACATCTGAGGAAAGTCTTTGAAAAATGTAGAAGAGTGATTATTCCTAAATCTAAGAGAAACATTTTTTTAAAGAATTTTATAAAGAGGTAAACACGGGCCATGTCTCGAAGAATTAGGATAGACCCCCGGAGAGTTGAGGGATACTTCAGTACGTAAAAGAAACATCGAAAGGCTACCCAGTCCTTCATGGAAGGTCAAAGACCTTGAAAGTTATTCCCAACCTTTGAGCATCTTGAAGGAAAATAGGCGAAATGCGAAGAAAGATGCGGAATTAAGTGGTGTCGAAGCGAAATATTTTGAGTCGGTAAAGCTTGCACTCTCACCAAGCCACATGTATAAATGCCACTACTTCTCGAAAATTTTTCACGATCTTTCTTCCTCTCTTCCCTCCCACACACGGTAACGAGTACCCTCATGTCTGAGCGTCGGAAAGGTAAGGAAACTGACCTATAGCCTTCTTCAGTAAAGCCTTAAGAGATGCACCCTTAAAGTACAACATCATGGAAAAGCAGGCCTATGCCCTGATTAAGGCCTTAAAAGATTTTAGGGTGTACATTCTGCATTCTCACACCATTACCTATGTGCCAAATATAGTGGTCAAAGATATCCTGTCCCAAGACCCAGATGGGAAAAGGGGCAAATGGATTGCTACAATTTTAGAATATGACATTGAAATCAAACCCACCAAGCTGATCAAAGGTCAAGGCCTGGCCCAATTGATGGCTGAATCTAATCTACAGGCCCTTGATATTAACATGATGAATGTCCTGGATGAGCAGGAAGGATTGCCCCATCAAATTGTTGAGGAGCAGTTTCAGAACTCTCCTTGGTACACTGATATCCTTTACGTGCTCACACACCTCAATTCCCCCCCAGAACTGTCCAAAACAAAGGCCAGATTCTTAAAACTCAGAGCTAGAAATTACTGCATTATGAATGAGAGTTTATATTGGAAAAATCCAAATGGTCTTTTGCTGAAATGTTTGCCTGAAACCGAAGCTGAAAAAATCAAACAAGAATTCCATGCTGGGGAGTGTGGAGGCCACCTGAGTTGGAAGGCCACTGCAAATAAGATACTCAGGGCTGGATACTATTGGCCTACACTCTTTAGTGATGTTCATAAAATGGTTCTTACCTGCCACAAATGCCAAATTTTTGAGGGCAAAAGAAAGCTCCTTCCCCTCCCTCTGCAACCTATCACCATAGAAGGTCCCTTCATGCAATGGGGCTTAGACTTCATTGGAGAAATCCACCCCTCTTCTTCTAGGCAACACAAATGGATCTTGACTGCTACTGATTACTTCACTAAGTGGATTGAAGCCATACCCACTAGGAATGCCACTGATTATGTCATCATTAGGTTCCTAGAAGACTTCATCTTATCTCAGTTTGGCTGCCCAAGGAAAATTATCACTGACAATGCTGCTGCTTTCGGATCCAAAAGAATGATTGATTTCTGTCACAGGTACGGAATTGCACTTGGACATTCAACTGCCTATTACCCCCAGGGTAATGGCTTAGCTGAATCATCAAATAAAAGCCTGGTTACAATCATTAAGAAGCTGTTGGAAGAGAACAAAAGGTCTTGGCATAAAAAGTTGATACATGCCTTGTGGGCAGACAGGCTCACTACCAAGAAGTCTATTGGCACATCACCCTTCCAGCTGGTTTATGGGACAGAAGCAGTTTTTCCCACTAGCCTTGGGATACCAGTGGTAAAGTTTATTCAAGAAATCCAATCAGAAGAAGACATCATGATAAGGAGAATTAATGAAACAATCCATCTTCAGCAAACAAGGGAGCAAGTTTATGACAGAGCTATCAGAGTGCAGGAAAACATGAAGAGACAGTTTGACAAAAGGACCAAAGCAGCAAATTTCAAAGTTGGGGACAAGGTCCTGAAGTGGGATTCTAGAAGAGAGGATAAAGGCAAACATGGCAAATTCGACAGCTTGTGGCAAGGTCCGTTCATCATTCAAGCCACTGTGGGCCCTAATGCGTTTTTCTTGCAAGAACTTGATGGTTTCGAGTTGTTTGGGGGTCCTGTCAACGGCAGGATGCTCAAACATTACTTTTATTGATTTTCCATTTCCAATTTCACCTCCATTGTATATACCATTGCAAATTTTCATTTTCAGCAAAAAGTGAAGAAATTGTTCCAAAAAAAAAAAAAAAATAGAATGAAAAGAGAGGTTCAGACATGCTCAAAACATGAACCTCTAAGGCAGAAAGATTGGCTCTAACAAACTCAAAATCTGAGCCAAAGGGAAGAAGAATAGCTGGTCCTTACAAGCTCAAAATCTGGATCAGCAGTGAAAGAAGATCTAGCTCTAACATGCCCAAAATCAGAGCTGGAGCAAAGGAAAGAAGTGACTCAAATATGCCCAAAACCTGAGTCACAAGAAAGAAAGAAGGATGTTTCACAGTTGCAAAATTCCATGCCTCCACAGTTTTGTTTTCTTCAAGTTTCTGCCCAGCAAGTCAGACAGTCTAATCCTGGCTTGGCTGTGTTTAAATTTCCTGTCTTAGAATGTAGGTGAAGAAACCTGTTGGACAGTTTAATCCCAATAGGTAGTAGATTAGGTAGAGAAATAGATGAGGCCAACAGTCTAATCCGGCCTCATGGAGCAATAAGGGTAGAATTAGAATAGGTTTGTTTTTGTTTTTCAAGATAAAATGTAAAGGGTCTGCTAGTTCAAATGCACCCAAGGGAAAATTGTTAGAGTTCTAGTTTGGGTAGGTAGATTGGTTGGGAAAATGTTTCTACTGATTTGTGTATCTAATATATTGTGGCAGCTAATCTAAAGAAAGAAGGGATGGTTCAAGCAGCAGGCATCTGGCCTACACCAAGAGATCAATTCCTGAATTCTTGACTCCTTCAAGAAGAAGCCATCCCCATGTGGAGCCACTGTTAGCCCCCATATGAAAATTTTTGACAAGCAAATAGGGGGCTAAATCATTGTTGAGTCTTCAAGGAATGCCTTTCCCTTGAAAATCCATCCTCCTTGAAGTCTCTCAATTTCTCCGCCTAATACAAATCCACCTCTGTTAGTAAACTGCTAAAAAGGCCCGTCATTCCTTCCTTTACCCCTGCAACATACATCATTTCCCCCTCTTTCCCTTTGTCCAAATTCCCTTTCTGTTACCCTCTTTAGCCTCTTTTATTCCCCCTTGTCTCCCCTTCTATTTCCCCTTGTTTTCCCCTCAAATCCCCCTAAAATCCCCTTTAATTTCCCCCTCTTACCCTTCGTTTAAATTTTTTCCCCTTTCTCCCCTTATCGTTGCCCTTTAAAATCCCTTAAAACCCATTAAAATGGGCAAAAAACCCACTTTCGACCATGCTAAAGGCCTAGCCCCTTTTCCGCTGGCCCCTTAACCACTTCCCCACATATGCCCGTCACCCAAGACCAAGCGCTTAAGCCTGGGGGCCAATCGTAATCGAAACAACCGGCGGGTGCATTTCCTTTGTAATACTCTAAAAACCCGATGCGATTGTTTTATTTCGATAAGTCCCGCGGTGCGTTCCGCACCATTGATCTCCCCACCAGATCGACGGCCAGCGCTCAATCGCTCTCCCCTGTCGATCGCAATCAAAATTTTGTGAGTGTCTCACTTTTTTGCCCTTCCGATTGCAGCCCTTCCGATTGCATCTCTTCCGATTGCATCCCCCCCCCCGATTGTGTTCTCCACCATTGATCTCCCCGCCAGATCGACGGCCAGCGCTCAATCGCTTCCCCCCTTCCGATCGCTAATCGCAAGCCTTCCCTCTGTCTCCCGATTAAATCCTGGCCGTCCGCTCGTTTCGCGATCCACCGGCTATCGCTCTCCCCTGTCGATCGCAATCGAAAGTTTGTGAGTGTCTCACTTTTGTGCCCTTTCGATTGCATCTCCTTCGATCGCATCTCCACCGTCCGTCTCCTCCCGGATCTGACGGCTCAGATTTAATCGCGCCCCGCCTCCGCTGGGTCCCACTTCTTACATACATTTCGTTGCATTTGTTTGCATTTCCATACATTTTCGTCAAAGTCTAAAGTTTCATATGTATTCTGTCATGTCCATAAGTCAGCCCGCAGATCAATCTCCACTGTTGATCTCCATCTCCAGGCCTGAATCCAACGGTCTGCGCTGCATGATCACACCAAACCCTATTATTCGCGCATTCCACCACTCCACTGCACTTTCATCGTTCTTTTACATAAAAGCATGGTTTCCACCACCGCCGCACTACTGTTTCGTCCACCCTGCACCCATCGCTCCGTCTACTATTCTCTTCACAGATTTGCCGTGTTGCAGAGTTTCTAGAGGAAGAGGACCGCCTCTGTTCAAAGTACTGCCTTAATGGTAAGCGGCACAGTCAGGATCAAATCCAATGAACCAGTACCATCAGAAAGGTCAAGAAATGGGGCCGTCAGGACTCATATTAATGAAGAGCAGAGTTCAAACGTCGAAATCCTTCCGGCGCCATTTAAAGATCGAGCTAACTTGACAGAGGCAGTAATGAAGCAGCGAGAATTTTCAGTACAGAGCAGAGGGATTAATGCGCGTCTAAGAAGACCTTGAGCCCTGAAGCAGAGGTTTAATGAGGCAAGGCATCATTTTGAAGACCCCGAGGACCGATTCTGGAGATCCTGAACATCAATAAGAGGTAATATCAAGGTTTTCTTATCAGCAGAATGTTTTTCCATGAAGGACAGGTCTCCCATGCAGTATTTATTAGGCGCCATGTCCTCGGAGGATTTTCTCGTCCCAGCTATGGTTCGAAACAATCTAGCATCCATGAGGCAGACCTCTCAACAAGTTCTTTCGTTTTGTTCAAGTCACCTGGAGTACTACAGCCCAAAGGTCAAATCGTATCCGGATTAAATCTTCCTTTCACGAGGAAGGTGACAATGATTAAACATACAGTGTATCAAGCAGAATGGGCCTCAGCCCTGCATTCATTGTTGTGCTTAAATGTAACATTTAAAGATTCACCTACCTCCTCAGCCGGTCCTCTGTGTCTCTTCTGCTATAAAGCACAGAGGGATATCATTGTAATGGTTGTTGTTGGATTATCAGTGAATTGCAAGCATTTTTGTCCCGGGCCAAGTTTCCTGTGTAACAGTTGTATGATAGGCTGAGAAATATGATGTATTCAGGCTGAATGTAAAGCTTTGGGCAGTGATGTACCTGATTGGTGTTGTGTTTAACATGATAAGCAATTTTCATTGGATCCTGATCTACAGCAGTTGGTGATGTTTTTCTTATCTCTGCGTTTATTTCCATTTCATTCCATGTTCTTCTGACTGACATCTGAATGCATGATATAAGATTTACCCTTGTTAGGTACCTTATATCCCAGCTCTCTCAGTCTTTAATGTTTTCTGCTCATATGTGTGTCTGAATATTGTTTTTAATCGACTAAACCAGTGTAGTGGATGATTATTGCCTGCTCTCTGATGTGCAAGTTGATAGAATCAGTGTTCAGATGTCTTTGTTAAGATTTAATTGAAAGAGGTTAGGAACATTGGGAGGTGTAAAGCCTGTCGCTGCCTCTTCATAACCCGCCCTTCCATACAAACCTTTTCAAGACCCCTTGTGTTGCCTATGGTTTTGTCCAAGCAGGCCTGGAGTTAAATGACCTCTGGCCTGATCTATAGACGGAATCAGACGGTTTTCCATCCTTCATTCTCATCCCTTAGTGTTCCATCCCACCAATCAGTATTTGAGATCCAAATTCTCTATATGACTAGCCCAATTGAAGCTTACACATTGAACATAAGTAAATCCTTTCTTGACTCCATTTCCCAATGGCCTTGATGTTCCCTGAGTTATCTATCTTTGTCTAGCTTCCTTCTTTACCCATCCTTGTCTTATGATGAAACCTTCCTTCCTGATTCTCAACAACCAAACTCAAACAATCAAACAAACAACCTCGAGCCTATAACTAGCCTAAAACCATAATTTAGAACTTCAAGGACACATATCCTTTGATAATCATAGAGAGATCCCTCTCTGGACCTAGGAGGGCTAGATCCTAAGGTCTGAAAGTGGTTCTATGTTGTCTCATCTTTTGGTCTCTGTCAACCTGGCCAAAACATGGGAACCCCAACATGATCTACTTCCTTAGGAGAATTGCGGCCATGGCTTGGATTGATTGAGGTATTGAGGTGAAGTGCGCATTCCCTGCAAGCTCTGTAACACATCTTCAATCTTTACTTCTTCCTTTGTTAATATTCATTTATATATCCCATGGCTTCCTCCTCAACATCCACCTCACATACCGACAACAACGACCATGTGTTTTATGTTTTCATTAGTCATAGGAGCCCCAATGTCAAGAAAACCTTGGCCACCGATCTCTACCATCGCCTTTGCAAACATGACTTGCGGGTATTTTTAGACCAGTGGGAATTGCGCACAGGACATACTATAAACCCTCAACTTGAAAGTGCAATCAAAACATCCTCTGTACATATAGCGATCTTTACTCCTGGTTATGCGTATTCAAAATGGTGCCTCGATGAATTGGTACTGATGGTGGAGTCTATGTCAAAGTACAAGTCCACCATCATTCCAGTCTTCTATGGTGTCAAGCCTGCAGAGCTACGATGGGTGGAGAGCTGAAATGGAGTCTATGCTTAAGCCCTATGTAAACTTGAAGAGAAAAAAAATGTTGATGGCCAACAACGATACAAGTCAGAGGAAATTAAAAAATGGAAGACGGCTCTGTGTGCAGTTGCAGAAATAAAAGGTTTTGAGGGAGAGCCATATAATAGGTGAGAATACCACCCATCCATGTACATCTTAGCATTTAATTCATTGAATTAATAGATAGATAACATCATATGTAGACATTTCTGCATGGGAAAGAGGCTGACTTATTCATTTTGAGAAGGGAGTGAAAGCGGTCAATATGTTTTTCTTACGCGTGGTAGCAATAAGAATTCCTATAATATGATCAATAAAATCTCTGGAAAAAATAATTAACCTATAAACAAATATTCCATAGTAGCACAAGTAAAAATAGAGCAAAAGCAAATGAAATTCAAAAAATTGTCACTTAAAATGAATAATGTTAATTAGATTCTGTGACCCCGAAAAGCAAAAAATTGCATAATTTATGGCTTCTAAGGCATGCCAAGAAGGGGAATTAAATGTGTTTAAAACTTCTAATCGATGCAGATCAACCTTGTATATAAGCAGCTGTATATGTCTCTAATCACGATTAATTATAAAGATGAAACCGAATCAAGATTAAATATTGCTCAACTGCTCACAAATTCTTCTTCCCGTTCATGTCTAGTCAGTTTATTTCTCAGCTATTGTATTACTTTTTTTAGTTCTTTAGTTCTGCCCTTGTACGTCAAAGTGAGTCTCTGTTGTTCACGTTTGGTTTTTTTAATGTTTTAGTGTGAAGGAACTCCTAGAAGACGTCGTGGAAGCAGTGATCTGCTTCCTTAGGAGAATCGCGGCAATGGCTCGAATTTCCACCTGCCCGCATGACTGCAGTGTAGTTTTTAACCCTGTACAGAAATTATCTGCAAACGAATCTTAAAAATAGAAAATAAACAATAGCGATAGCATAAAACATAAAATAGATATACACAGAGATTTTCCCCTGGATCCCAAATCGGGACGACCAGCTTGATTTTTCATTATATTCCTTTTAGTGTTACAACACATATATATACATGCCGAAGCATACATAAACCCCAATCTATTAACCCTGGATTAGAACATAACCGTAGTTCCCTTGACCGGATCTACAAAATACCAGGGGCCGATAACCATCATGCCCCAAAACCATGTGCAAACCCATGTACAAAACCATGGCGGGTTCTCCCATCGAAAAATAAGGACCAAAAAAATTTTCCCGGGGCATTACCCCGAACCCCAACAAGAGGGGTTGTCGCCCCCCTTGTGACCCCCTGCTGCGCCCAGCGCAATGTACAAGGGAAGTTGTTGCCCCCCCTATGACCCCCCCACGCGTGATTAGTCGTGGAAAGAATATAACACATACCCAACATGCAAGGCATGAACAAACTTCAAGCCCAGAGCATCTGGATGCTTCTCCTTGCAAATGTTGAACAACACCTCCGCCTGTCCTCTATGCTCATTGTTAGACGCCGCCAATTCCGACCCCATCATGACGTTTATCTGCACCTCCACCTCTGCAGTTATTGTCTGGTGCCCTTAGATTGATCCATAGTAGCTTGTTGGATTGGATTGATCTCTCTTCCAATTCCAAATTAATGCTCGGCCCGTGCAGCCGCCCCTTAATTGATTTTTTTTTTTTATTAAGATTTTTTTTTTTAAGTTATATTTTTTTAAATTTATTTTATTAAAAAATATTAAATATGTTTCAAAATTTTAATATTAAAATAAAATTATTTTTCTTAATTGTATTACAGGAAATAAATAAATGATTTTCCCAAATCTTGTATTCTTTAGGTGTACCTTTGCACTGTTCGCTGCAGTGAATCATTGAACCCAAATTTCGTCGTCCCTTTACCCAATTTGAATTTAACACGTTGCCCTGAAATTGTTTGCCTTGCGTCACTGCGGAGGGACCTCGGGGTACGGCTTGTTCATCATCCTTCTACCCCGCAGTAAATGTCAGTTGTTGATCTCGGTAAAAGCACACACAGTGAGGTCAACTATGGGGACATCATTTGGTTTAAACAACGGGTTTGTTTGTGCCCGCAGGTCACCGTTGATTTAAGATCAATGGAGACTGCACCCTTTGATATGCACTGGAGTTAACACAAAGTCCGCTCCTTCGGTGTACCTTTGAACCCTTAGGGGCAAATGCTAGTATATACCTTTCTGTCTAGTGACCTTTAACCTTGATAAACTTTGGACTTCGATTTGACTTGAAAATTGGGTTCTAAAAGCCCAATTTTTTTTAATTTTTAATTTAATATATATATATATATATATATATATATATATAATTGTATATTTTTAATAAAATTAAATATTTTTAATTTAAAATTATTTTAAAACTAACCCATAAGTCTTTATAATAACCATTTTAGTACACTTGAGGATTTAGTAGAGAGACATCTAAATAAAAATCACAATTTTTGAAACTTTTAAAAGTTTTTTAAGAGTTATAATATTTTTGATTATAATGCTTTTGAATACCTTAAAAAAATATATATATCTATATATATATATATATCTATATATATCTATATATATCTATATATATATATATATATATATAATAAAATTAAATATTTAAAAACTAATTCAAAAGTCTTTATAATAATCATTTTTGTATCTTAATGGTTAAGAACTTGTGATTTTTCTTGGGAGGTTATAGGTTCAAAACCGGCGGGGGTAGGGTTGTCTATTGCCCGTCATGACCAAGCTAGAGGGATAGACGCCCCCAATGTTGGACGCCTCGGTCCTTGCGAAAGTCATGGATTTCTGGTATATGTGGCTTACGGGCTGCTACATATACCCCGAAAGATTGTTTTTCCCTATCTTAAAAAAACAAAAAATCACAAATTTTAAAACGTTTTAATAGTGTCGAAAAAGTTACAACAACTTCAATTATGATGCTTCCCGGTACCTCATAGCACATTGAATAATGCACCAACTTTCTTCAGATACTTACTATGCATATAATGATAGACATAACCACTTGTGGTACACCCTATAAATGCATCATCTTGGTGAGTGAAAATAACATCAATGACATTTTTTTTAAATGAAAAAAATGGAATTTAATTGCTAAAAAAGAAAAGTAAAACAACAATGATGTAAATTAAATTGTACTTAATAAATTCCTTGGTTTCATTTTTATTGTGGAGTTATGGAAATTTGAAAAATGAAATAATATTAGTTGTAGTTGAAGATTGTTGATGAAATCTAGTAATTCGGAAGCAAGGGACAATGGTGGGCTTATAGAGGGATATGTGTCAAAAGGATGAAGGAAAGTAAGAATTAGAAATTAGAATATATATATATATATATATATATATATATATATATATATATAGTTTTATTTTGATGTATGTGATGCATTTGTATCTTTATAAAAGACACTTGTGTTGTTAGAGGTTTTGTGTGCATTATGTAGTTATATATTTATATATTTACAAAATGGTGAGTTTTACAAAATTTGAGAGTAGGGAGTAATTTTTTAAACTGTTAGTATTTGTACACTAATAAATGTTAGCGTATATGTGTGTGTGTGTGTTTGTTAACATGATAGTGCATCGCTCACAGGGGGCAACTGAATTGACGATTGCTATGATATGAAGTATTATGTAAACAATGAGATTCAAAGTTCATAGTGCACCAATACTCTTAAATGTTATAAATGTGTTGAAAATAAAATTTTCATTAGAACCATTACTTGCTAGCTTTCGTTAAAATCTTTCATTAAAATTAAAACATAAAAATGTGTTCATACAAAATTATGTTTTACTTCTAATACATCTCTTTGGATGCCTTCATTGACATAAATATCTTGGACTATCAAGCTTTATATGCTAATGCAAATCAATTCTTAAACTCAATTTTCATAAGAAAAAAATATGTTTCATAATGTTATACACTATTTTGAAACACCACAAAATAAATTTATATTATTGTTAATATTCTTTTTCACACATAACACATGAAAACACATTAGCAACTAATTTATGATAGATTTTCTCTTTATTAA
Organism: Pinus albicaulis; assembly: GCA_034641835.2. Lineage (NCBI taxonomy): Eukaryota > Viridiplantae > Streptophyta > Pinopsida > Pinales > Pinaceae > Pinus > Pinus albicaulis. The sequence goes on from CM076581.1 coordinate 1,671,424,408, forward strand.
AAAAACTAAAAAAATATAAAAACTATAAATAAATATAGTGCTTTTTTTTGTCCATTGAGTTTAGCCTGGGTGGTTGGATGGAATAGTTGTTATCCTCCCCACCTAGATTCAAGTCTTGTATGTTGACATGTTAATGCTTTGGAATAGAGTAACTTGTTGCGCCTTTAAGTGAGTCTATACCCAATACCTAAAATATAAATATAAACAACACAGATACATAACTATCTAATATGAGAGGGATCAAATTTCTCCACCTGCAATTTTTTTTAGAGTGCAAAATACAATGTGTTATTTTTCCTTATTTTAATTGTATTTTTGAATGCTATATAGAATATATATAGATCAAATAAACGTTTTAACTAAAAAATGATATATAATATATACATAACAAACACACACACACACATATAGAAGTTGATATGAACATAAATTAGTTAACATAGATTTTCAAATAGTTTTTTTAAATCTCCTGTTAAAATATTTTTGAAAAGTATAAGATTTAAACATCTTACTCACATTTTTTAGTTCTAATTACTTTAGAGCATATTCATTTTTTTATTATAAGTACTATCGATAAAATCGCTAGGGCCCTTAAGAGACATAATGTTTCTTCAACCTTCAAGCCCTCTCGCACCATTCAAAGTTCGCTTAGATCGGTTAGGGACCCCATTTGCCCTAAGGATGGTAAGGGTGTTTACTTGATTCCATGCTCTTGTGGGGCGCCTTACATAGGTAAAACATGTCGTTCAATTAATCAAAGAATTCATGAATATGTCGCTGACCATAAGCATAGTAGATCGCACTCCTCTGCCCTAGCAAAACATGCTGAAAAGACTAAACATCACATTTGCATTTAAAATGCTAAGGTTATTGCGATAATTGACCATTTCCACCATCACAAGTTGAGGAAAGCCTTGGAAATCGAAAAGAGGTCGGTTAACCTTAATAGGGATGATGGGTGGAGTGTTAACATATTTTGGATTCCTGCCCTTCCCTCTTAGTTGATGTTTCCCTTCCCCTGTTCTCCCTTGGGTCTTTTCCTCCGCTCTAGCTCTCGGTTTCTTTCTTTCTTTTTGTTTTTACAGATTATTATTATTATTATTATTATTTATTTTTATTTTTTAATTAATTAATTTATTTTATTTTATTTATTTATTTATATTTTTACGCAAATATTGATGACGATGGTTAACGTCCACTGAGACCAATCTTTGGTCTATCGGACCTAAAGAAAAGAGTTATTTAGTTTGATTTAAGATTTTATTCCTATACTCGAAAAGCTTGGAGAGAAGCCTCCCGAGCTCAATATAATCTTGACATCTTAAAAGGCTAGGAAGGTCAGTATTGCAACAAAGATTATGAAATTGAGCTCTAATGTGGTTGTACGCGGGGCACTCTAAGAGGAAGTGATTTTCATCCTCGATGTTCATATTCTCGCAGAGATGGCAGATCCTTTCCATCCATGGTGTTTTAGGAACTATCCAACGGCCTGTTTCACTATGGAGCTCATGAGAGTTCATTCTAATCTTGGCTATATTGATTTTCTTCTTTGAGCTAGTTAAAACATAGAGATACTTTTGATCTTCTAGGGTGAGGTTGATGACCTCCCTATAATATCTTAATTTTCTTTTAGGTGCTAGATCTTTCTCACACCACATTTTTTCTTTGAACTTAGAAGTAACAATTTTTTTAATGTTATTAATGTTTTGCAATGCAACATTCTCGTCGATCTCCCAATGGTTTAACAGGGCCATTTATTAATACCAACCTCGTTTCTTCTTAGGTTTTTGGCTGGAATTTAAAGCTAGCTTAGGAAGTCTATGGTCTCCTATGCTATTGAGCTTGTGCTTGTACAACAGAAGCCTAGTCATAGCTAGGCTCTCGATAGGGCAAAGACCCACTTCTATAAAGAGAATTATGATAACCTATGAAGTAAAGTAAATAATTTTTTTGTTTGTTAGTTAAAAAATAAATGTAGTAAATTATATTCAAAATATAAAATTAATATATTAAATTATATTCAAAATATAAATATTAAACTATATAATAAATATATTAAATTATATTCAAAATATAAATACTAAATTATATAACATAAAAATTTGGTTCAGAAGTAATTAAATAAATATTATGAATTAATAAAACAATAAGATAATTATTAAATAATTTTAATTATATTTCTTACACGACTCAAACTAGTCATTATTTTACAATGGCTAGTTGGAGTTCTTCATATCTACTTAAATGAGTTCCTTGATTAGATTTATCATTTTGTCTTGATGATAAACCACACTCACTGGTTCTAAACGCGTCGACAAAATTTTCTTTGATGTGATTTTCACCGAAATATTTTATACACTAAATGGATCGCAGAAGCCAAATTCCTAATAGTGGACATTATTTTTCTATTCACAACATAATTTTTTTTTTTAAGGGGCACATGTCAACTCGACTTACGAAAACGAACAAACTTACACATTCCCTCATACTGGTTGTAGAATGAGCCTTTCCGCTAAAAAAATTACACATTCCCTCGTACTGGGTTGTAGAATGAGCCTTTAGTTTTCCATCCATCCCAAAAAATAGATAATCCTTTCCAACAGTCCCCAAAAATAATTAGAAATGTAATACCGTGGCTATGATCCAGCAACAATATATAGAGATTTAACTCCAATAAATCTTGTAGTGTTGTGGTCCAATTCTAGAAAAGACTATATTATTATTATTATTATTATCTAATTTTAAGGTCACAACCAAGCGATACACCAAATTGGTGTATAAGACCCCCTTGTTTGTGGGGCAAGGGACCCACCTTCGCGCAACGATTTGATTACGAAGTCTACGAAAGCATACATACTCTACCCCTGTGGTTTTAAACCTGTGATCTCTTAGAAGGAAACACATGCTCTTAACCATTACGCCCACTCAAACTGTATAACCGTGATAGCCTCCAAACACGATTTCTTCCATTGGAAAAAAATCCTTCCATAAACCCACAAAAAAAATAAAGAAGTTTGATCACAAAACCGACCAAATGCAACCCATTATACAAAAAGGAAAAGGAGAATGTGGAAGGAATCAGACAAAGATAACATAAAGCTCAAAGCTTACAAGCATATACTATGAAAGAAAAAGGGTGATTTCATGGTGTCGAGGAGAGAAGAACTAATCTTCTTTGGGAAAAATAACCCCAAATTATTCTGGAAGGAACTCCAACTGAAAAAGGTGCAAACTGAAAACAACATTACAGCTTCTAAATGGTTCGCCTATGAAAGACAACTGTATGAGTAGGATCCCAAGGTTGACCCTCTAACCTTGGTCAACACAGACACAAAACTCTTCACGGTGCAAGAGGTAGAGATGGGTATCAAGAAGTTGGGTGTTGGAAAAGCAAAAGACTTAGTTGAAATCCAAGCAGAGTATCTAAAGTGGGGCTTAAAAATTCTTTCACTTCACATTACAAAATTTTTCAACAACATCATACAGCAGGGGTTCCCTATAGATTGGACAACTAGTATGGCAATACCTCTTTTCAAGAGTGGTGACGTCAATAATCCCTCCAATTACAGAACCATAATGGTAAACCCCTTGTTTGCAAAGTTATTTGGAAGCATGATAGAAAAGAAAATCAGTAAGTGGGCAGAAGAAAGAGATAAACGTGCTAAAGGGCAAGCTGGTTTTAGACCTAAACATTCCACAGTTGATCATTGTATAATTTTAAGGCACATCATTGAAAAAGCTTGGGAAGAAAAGGAAGAAGTTTTTTGTTGTTTTGTTGATTTCAGAAAAGCCTTTGACACAGTTCCTAGGGATAAGCTTTGGCATAGAATGGAGGAACTCGGGGGTTCCCAGGCATTTGAGAGCAGCTGTGCATAGGCTGTATGAAGAAGTGAAAGTCAAAATTAGAACTTCAACAGGCATTTCTGAAAGTTTTTGAAGTGATATTGGGGTCAAGCAAGGTTGCCCCTTGTCTCCTACCCTTTCTGGTTTATATATTGACAAGCTTGAAGAGTGGCTAAATTCGGAAGGGGGTGACAGTATCCAGTTGGGCAAGTTCGTTATAAGGTTCTTTTGTACACAAATGACCTTATACTGATTGCTAAATCAACTCTTTGTTTGCAAGAGCACTTACGTTCACTGGAGCATTTTTGTAGAAGGGTGTGGATGCAAGTCAATATTAGCAAAACGAAAGTAGTGGTTTTCTCTAACAAAAGAAAGAGTAACCAGCATAAGTTCTACTTTGAAGGCAACATTCTCGAAGAGGTTGCAAACTACAAATACCTTGGAATTGACTTCAACAAAAAATTAAGTTGGGAGAGGGTTGTGGAAAGAAAAGAACTATGAGGGGTTGGAAAGCATTTTATGCTCTTCAAAACAGGTGTAGAGAGGCAGAGCTATGGGACTGGAAAACCACTCTAACTCTTTTTGGGCTTCTAGTGATTCCGATGATTCTCTGCGGTTGTGAATTATGGGCCAGTAGCACAACCGAGATGCAGTGGAAACAAATTGAGAAAATTCAGAAGCGTTTGATTACAAACAAATTCAAAATTAAAAGCGCAGTTCCTTATGTTATCCTATTAAGTGAAACAGGGGTTGCTCCTATTGAAGCAATTGCTATGGTGCGAGTCATAAGGTATTTGAAAAAAATTGAGCAAATGGAAGAGGGTAGATGACCCAAGGTTGTGTTTAATGATAAATTGTGCAAAAGAAGGAAGACTTGGATGCGGCAAAATAGCAAATGGTTTAGTAAATGGGGTATTTGCCTGAGCATGTGTCCTACAAATAGTAAACAGGTAAAAACTTTTGTTATGGATAAGTTCCACAAAAGCACTTGGGAAAAAGAGCCAGGGAGAAAGAATAAGTACTACATTGAAGAGTTTAACCCCACTCATAATTATCAACAAAAGAACGTACATAGGAGCCAATATTTCCTGGAGATCTAAAATTCTCATTGCTAAATTAAGGACTAATTCCCATCAACTCCATTGTGAAAGCGGGCGCTGGAAAAGGCCAAAAGAAATGTGGCAGGAAAGAGTGCATATTTTTTGCTCTTCTGGAAAAGTGGAAACAAAAAAACATTTCATCTTAGAATGCGAGGCCTTCAAAGACATCAGGGAAAATTATGCAGGTATTCTGGCAGCTAGCTCTTGGGATAATCTATTCAACAAAAAGTTTATTGAAAAGTCGGGAGCATGTATTGTAAAACTCCACAAGAAAAGAACTGAATACAAGAGCCAACTAGAAAAACAATAATACAAAAGCCAAAAAACAATCTATCCCATAAGTTATTTTTAGCGTCGTAAACATTAAAAATACTTTCTTTCTAGTGCAGTCACGACCCAAAAACATTCGTGAACCCGTCACCCCGTCACCTTTCATAATGGTATAATTTATTACTCCCTCGGTTTAATTATTTAAATACAAATAGATTCTTGCCGTGTGTTGTACTCCAGACCAGTCTACACAAAAGGAAACAAACCGAGAAATATATAATTTACCACGGTTCAGAACACTCCGTTTTACGATTACTTGAAGAAGCCGAGGGTTTGGGAGTTTCTCAGGGAGTTCATACCAGTAACAAAAGCAGAAGCAGCAGCCATGGAGAGATTGCAGAGGATATTTTCAGGAGCAGGGGCAATGGGACCGCCCGCTTCAGATGGTCCCATGCTCGATTCATCCGAGCAGGTCTACATTTCTTCGCTCGCCCTTCTCAAAATGCTCAAACACGGTACGAATTTCTTCCATTTCTTCTCATTAAATCTATTAATGGTGCCGTAGAAGCTTATTTATGGGAAGGTAATCTATATTAAATTCTCAGTATTTTGCCCTAAAATTGTTTTCGAGATCCAAGAACTTGTTTGATATTGAGATATTTATTACCCCTTTAGATTTTAAGCTAAAACAAGGCTTCGTTTGAAGTCTACAGGTTAAACATTTAGACGGTTCATGTGCCGTTTTCAAACCATCATTCCGGCATTGCACGCATCCCCATTACGCAATATATGCTATCATTATTTGACACGATATCCTTGATCATACCTATAGACTCCAACACAACAGCATACACAAAAATCGCAACAATATTTTCACCCTCATACCAGTAACTGTCATTCAACAGAGAACAGAGCTCACATTCAGCACTGGGATTTGTCATTTCCAGATGAAAATTCACTAACAAACCCATCCTCATCACATCATGAGCTGTCACTCAGAATAAAATTTGGCAATAGATAGGAAAACAACATCTACACGAAAAAACAACGAACGACTATCACAGGAAAAGCAACATACTGTCAGCATTTTCTAAAACGTCAGATATAAGCAAGAAAAATCTATGGACAAAGAGGGGAGGAAGGCAAAAGTGGGCAATTTGAAATGGGAACTGTTAGTGGGAATAAGGAAGACTCTGAATTCAAGCTAGAAAATATCACGTTCATGGTAAAAATTTCAAAAGTGAAGTTTAATAGCTACAATGAACCCAATCTTTAGCTCACGAAATTGGCACTAGGGAACCAAATTTTGTGGAGGGAGGCTTTTTTGTCAAAGTTCCATAGAATCACAGATGGTAATGTGGAGATTCTTTCCACATTTTCTCACCATCAAATAGAAATATTCACTCTGAGTACGATTGGATTTGCATGTTTTGATATTTAGTATTTTGTTGGCAATGTGTTTGTCAAAAGTCCTCAAAGAGCACAATAGAGAAATTATTCAAAATAACTTACAGATGAACTCTTTTGGCATTCAGTACATGAAATGCAGAGAGATTGGTTGTCAAGGGACTAGCAGTATGGGCAAGATACCCCATCACTGATATGGTGTTCCAGGTATTTCAAATTTTGTATTTGCAGTTCTCTACACATTTACATACCTAACGCAATTTTTATCAAACCTCCCGCTACCTTGTATGGCCCTACCATTTTAGGAGGGAACATCAGTTCCTGTACAACATATTCACCTTTGGCCTGCCTTTAGCATAGTGGAGTTGAAGGAGATTATTGCCCATTAGCAGACAGTATGGATAACAAGGATCATTCTAATGTTCAGGGATGACATTCCACTAGTAGTACCCCTTCATCTTTTTGTTTTCCTAGAAGCCCTTAACTCTTGACAAATCAACAAATCAACTTATGGGTTTTAGGAAAATTAATCTATTTGAGAGAGAGAGCCAAAAGAAAGTATTATTATTTTGAAAAACAATTGTAGATACAAACAAAATTTAATTGAAATCTACAGTCATTTTAGAGGTGGACAACCATGCAGTGATAGAGTGTTATTACGAATTAAGAAAGGTGGACGAGAAAAACACAGTGCAGGGATACTAGAATCAACTAACATACCTATGAGGCCATCAACTGTGGGTTCTTGATTTGCGATAACAGACTTTACTCATGATATCCCCCCCAAAAGAATTGCAAGCGGATTACGATAAACTCACATTGAATAGCCAAATTACTTGTCAGGACAGTTATTAATTATGTAGGCAAAAGTTATACAATTTATAATTTTATAGTCATCCAAACTTCTTTAATTTGCTTAGAAATTTCATCAGGATAGGACAAAAATAAATGGGAGTGTCATAAATGAGATCTAAGAATAGTTGTGATAGAAGTCCCAAAAGAGGGGAAGAGTTAGGATTGGAAGAAAAAGAGAATGAAAGAATGGTTTCAGGACTTGTACCATGAATTCTTTGATTTAAACATTCCAGATAGGATTGCTTTCCAAACATTTGTAGTGGTAAAAACACCCAAGTTCTGACTGGAGGGGACTGGTTAGTTAGGATAGTCTTAAAGCTGATTTTATACAATAAGTATCCCCTTCTATCTTTATTCCAGCTCTTAGATTAATGACATCATGGAAAAGAGGACTAGGGGTAAATCTGGAAAAGTTGCTAAAGGAGTCTATATGCCGAATATTGGGACCCAAAAGAGGAAATGCTAGAAGGGAAATGATAATAATAATGACATCAAGTCAAGATTCTACAAAAACAGGAAATTGATCACCTATACTTGATTCTTGAATATTCCTCACATGTTTCTAACGCAACCATGTCTACTATGGCCATTTATAATAGCCATCCTTTTAGGAGCTTATCTCCAAAATTTTTAGGAGATACCTAGTGCAAGCAATGAAATTTGGAGTTTTCTTCCTCAGATGAAGACAGTGGGGGAAAAAACTGACACAGAAAGTGATGATGGAGATGAAAAGGAAGAAGAAGATACACCTAGCCCTCTTGATACTGCTATTACTGATGTAGAGAGATCATAGAGCCAGAGCCTGAAATTCATGATAAAATCCCCACTGCCTCTAACCCAAATGCAGGAAATTCCAGTGTAGAAGTTCAAACAAGAGAGATGGCTTGATTGAACATGATCTTGCATCAACATGGGAGACACTGAAAATTACCCTTCGTAGTAAGAAGTTAAGAACTTCATATGGTAGCAAAGTTACATTAACTGTGGGTGTGATTGGATTTGGTGGAAGGATCCAATGTGGGTGCGGGCATTTGTCTGGAAATTAGGAATTGGGTAGTCGAAACCCTATCCCTAATTTTTTAATAAATGTATATCTAAAATTTATTTTTTATGTTGTAAAAGAAGAAAAATAAATCTGAATTAAAGCATTTAATGGTTTTGCTTTGATATTCATATTATCAATTGGGGAATAAGATAAAACCATCATTGTCAAAGATTCAATGGCTGCAATTGCTAGCAGCTAGCATCATCAAATATTCAGTCTATAATGACAAAATAATATGAGCCAAGTTGGAGAATGGTGAGAAGTAAAACCAATTTTTCTAATTGTAAGAGGAGAGACAAAGCTCACTAGGAATGGAAAACTGTGAGAAGGAAAATCAATCCCCCTCTAATTGCAAGAGGCGAGACAAAACTTACTACTAGTGGAATCTTGTGCAGTGTGAACATCTCTAATTCAGATTGCCAGACCATGATAATATACAGGTGATGATTGTTAAATACAGATAGGGACCCATTAAATACAGCAAGACACATTGCATGTGAACTTTCATTTCATAACAGAGTATAGTTCCCTAGAAGACAGCTACATTGAGGACAACTCATTGTACAAAACAGCTATAATACAGTATTGATATAAAAATGATGATCGCAACTAACCTAATGCTAACTCTGAAGTGCTCAATTAGGGCACTAATGCTAAGTCTAAAGTGCTCAACTGGGGCACTTTGGAACATATTGGGAAAACTTAACTAAGTTAGCAAATAATTACTATGTAAATTGTATGCTTACTCTCCCTGGAGGTGATGATGGTAAAAATTATTCAAAACATTCAGTTAGGCAGTAAATATTCCACAATTAGGTCACTGGGATCTGAATTGACTTATAGTGGAAATGAATCTGATCCAAAACACACAAAAATCTGAAAAATCCAATATGGATCTGAGATTTTGAGAGGAATCAGATGCAGGTGCAGGGTGCCTTAAAGGAAAATCTAGTAACTTTGTATGGTAGACATATAAAATGCCTTGGATTTGGAGATAATAGAATGTTGTTAAATCTTCCAATTCATGATAGCAGATGTACACTAAATGTTTTTACCTTACAGATGAAACTGAAAATGTTAAGAAGCACCAATAAAAGCTGAAGATTTTTGAAAACTAAAAGCATAGGACTGTAGATAAGGAGTCTAGACACTGCATATCAGAATTTTGGAACAAATAGGCAAGTTATGGAGTGTCGATCCGAGAAATATTGAATCTGCAAATCAAAATGTGTTAAAATTGGATAACTAGGTCCAAACTCCATGTTGTGATGCTCAGATGAAGATACCAATATTTTTATTGGGTTCCTCTTTCGGAGAGGTGTAAGATCGATATAAAATTGATCTTAATCTGATGAGCGGAACATTCATTTTGAATTTATTTTTAATAATTTCAAATATGTGCAGGTCGGCCTTAAGGTTTTACACCCCCAGCAGGTGTGTCACACACCTCAATGATGGATATATATACAGTCAACGTTGGAGATCGTTTCACTCACTCTCATCACACACATCTCCTCTTCTGATTTAGTACGAGCTCCTTGGAGACAAATTCAGTTCACACGTGGGAAAGAGGACGAATTACTGCAACAAGGGTTTGACCGAATTTACTGCAACTCACTGCAGCTAGGGTTTCCACGCTAGTTTGACCAGCATTGACTTGGGTCATCGCATGGTCCAAAAGGGCTGAAAATTGGTGGAGACTTCGATTTTGGAAGGCCGTACACATTGGCACAAGAACCGAGGTCAAAAGGTTGACCGAAGTGCGAGCTGCGTTGACTTTATTGCTGTTGCCCTGCGGTGACTTTTCTGGATAGCGTTGACTTTTCTGGGGTTGACTTTGGGTTGACCGGGTGACTGTTTTGAGGGCTGTTGTGACACAAGTTGGGTTGGCTGACCAAGGAGACTTTGCTGGTTGAAGCATCCTGCTGACCGCCGTAACGCATCACCACATTTTTTTGTTTCTGGTTTGTCTTCTATAGATCCACTGATATGTTCTATCAACATTTTACTTGATTGTTTATGTGATTGCTTTAATAAGAAGTAAAGTTGCATCAAGCATAGAACATCTACATAAATTTACATGGAATTAGAGTTGAGGTGAAGACAAGCCCTATTTGTAGCAATCACTAGAGAGGATAATGGGTTCCACAAGCTATGGCTTCAAGGAGGATGACAAATTGACTGGGAAGGATGACTTCCATGCTTGGAAAATGATATTGGATCTCAAATTGGAAGACCAAGATGTCATGGACTATGTGCAGGGTAAAATCCAAGAACCTCCATCCACTGCTACTGCTACCAAAAAAAGTACAAGAAGGGGGAGATCAAAGCAAAGTTGATGATCAGGGAATCTATTCATAAAAGCTTGGTGGCCTGCATCTTTGAGTTGGGCACATCCAAAGAAATGTACGATAAATTGATCCTCATGTTTAAGGCCAACAATTCGAATCAAGTACTATTCTTCAAGAATCAATTGAAGAATCTGAAGAAAGGCAGGGATGAGTCTGTCCAATTATACTTTCTGAAGCTGATTGAAATCAGGAACAATCTGCTAGCTATTGGGGAGACAATAGTTGATCGAGAGATGGTACTCACCGCACTTGGAGGGCTCCCATTCGAATGGCATGTGTTCAACACTTCCATTCTAAATAATAATGTGATACCTGACTTTGACGAAGTATTATCAAGATGCGTTCAAGAAGAATCAAGAATGAAGTAGTATGGAAATGAAGGAAATGCTGCATACGCTGCTCATTCTAGAAAGAAGAACTCTGGTGGTTCGAAGAATAAGGGAAAAGCAGGGGCCCGAGGAAAGAAGGGCAAGTGTTTCACTTGTCATAGGCTTGGTCACTATGCTAGAGAATGTTCTTTCAAGAAGGATTCTCCTGATGGTGATGACAACAACAACAACCGGAGGAATGGTAATCAAAGGAACAACAAGTTCAAGGAAAAAAGGAAGGCTTCCTCCGATGGAAATGATCAACCTTTCAAAAGGTCAAGAAACTCCAGGTATGAGGAATCACATGTTGTTGATAAAAGAAATGAATACATTCTTGTATCTGCCCTCTCTGTTGCATCCCCACCCGACACTATGGATGTCTGGTTGATAGATAGTGGTGCCTCAAGGCATATCACTGGGTTCAAGGAAGCACTTTCTGATATGGTTAAGAAGGATACTAATCTGGAAATTATTCTTGGAGATAATGCCACATATCCCATGAAAGGGACAGGGATTGTGACCCTCCACTTGTCTCAAGGTCAAGTCCTTCACTTGCAGGATGTACTCTATGTACCAAATATGAAGAAGAACTTTGTGTCTATATCGGCCATGGAAGACAAAGGTTTCAATGTGGCATTCACTGATGGAAAGGTGCTCATGTGGAAGAAGAGCTTTAAGGAAGCTATCTCGATTGAGTTTAGAGTTGATACACTCTACCAGGTTGGAGGAAGTCCGTTGGGAGCAATGACATGTGATACTATTCGACAGACTGAACTATGGCACCAAAGGTTTGGACACCTTCACTACAAAGCCCTTCCCGAAGCAAGGAACGTGGTGACAGGGATGCCCAAGTTTCCAAATAATCATGAAGGTGTATGTAAGGGTTGTGCCGAAGGAAAGCATACAAGGGGACCTTTCCCCTCTAGTGTCACAAAGACATCTGATATCTTGGAATTGATCCATTCTGATCTATCTGGTATGTTGCCAGTGACATCCTTGGGAGGATGTTCATATTATATGACGTTCATAGGTGACTTCTCTTGCAAAACCTGGATATACTTCTTAAAGAAGAAGGATGAAGCTTTCATGTGGTTCCGTACATTCAAAGCCTTGGTGGAAAATATGACAGGGAAAAAGATCAAGATTTTGAGAACTGATAATGGCACTGAATATGAGACAAAGCCAGTTCACTCTTATGCTTTGAGAAAGCTAGCATTAGAGAAGGGAGACCACAACCATCTATGTATCTGAAAGCAAAATGAATTATTCTTTGACAGAAAAAGCAGGTAATGGGAGGTGCCGTGCCATCTTTATGTTAAGGTACGAAGTTTCTATGGGGAGAAGCTGTGAACACTGCCGTGTACATACAAAACCGATGCCCGTATTCCACTCTAGAATCCAAAACTTCCGAAGAGGTTTTCTCTGGTAAGAAACCTGACGTCTCACATTTTAGAGTTTTTGGATGTACTGTCTACTTTCATGTGCCGAAAGAAAAGAGGAGCAAGTTGGATGCTTCTGGGAAGAAAGGAATGTTTGTGGGCTATAGTGAAACTTTGAAGGCCTATAGAGTCTCTACTGGTCAAAGTGGGGAATGTGATGCTCATGACAAAATCCTTCCCTGAGGGAAGAAATGATCAATCTTTCCCAAGAGATGCGGAAGATCATGAAGCAAAGGCACTGAAAATCAGAAAGAGATGAAGGATGGCTCAATGCACGATGTTGAAGGGCCAGGTAGACACAGATTGATCCACCTCCTTCACCAGGAAGAGACCATCATGGCTGGGGACACTCTCGAGATGGGGGCATGGCTTGCCCCAAGAGACTATTAAGGTAAACTTAAAAGCAGTGAATACAAGGTATCTAGCAGCCATGAGTACTATTGTACAATCCAAGCCTGGATCCTTTGAAGAAGTCATAAAGCATCAAGTATGGAAGGATGTTATGCACGAAGAGTACGAGTCCATTATGAAGAATGATGTATGGGATGTGGTTCCAAGACCGAAGGACAAAGCAGTTGTCACCTCGAAATGACTCTACAAGATCAAGCATGGATCTGATGGAAGTGCTGAAAAATTCAAGGCAAGATTCGTTGCCCGTGGCTTCTCTCAAAAGGAAGGCATAGATTATGATGACATATTTGCACCCGTGGCTCGATACACCACCATTCGATCTATTATAGCCCTTGCTGCTATGCAAGGATGGAGTCTTCATCAAATGGATGTGAAGACCACATTTTTGCATGGTGCGATAAAGGAAGAGGTATATGTGGAGTAACCCCTGGGGTTCGAAGTCCAGGATTGGGACACCCATGTCTGCAGGTTGAAGAAGGCCCTCTATGGGCTGAAGCAAGCACCCAGAGCTTGGTACGAGAGGATAGATAGTTACTTGATGAAGCTGGGCTTCACTCGAAGTAATGTTGATCCGAACCTTGCTGATCCGAACCTTTACTTCAAGGTTGTCAAGGGAAAGCCTCTCATCCTGGTGCTGTATGTGGATGACCTCTTCTTGACAGGTGCTGACCCTCTCATTCATCAGTGCAAGAGGGAGCTCGCTGCTAAGTTCGAGATGAAGGACCGAGGACTGATGCACTACTTCCTAGGCCTGGAGGTCTGGCAGAGACCTGGCGAGATTTTCCTTTCTCAAGGAAAATACATTGTGAAGCTTTCTAGGAAGAGTTTGATGGCGGATAAAGTGAGTGTCAACCTGTGGGGTTCACATGACGAAGTTGGGTAGCGTATGACGTATTATTAGTCTTTGATTATATCGACTACTGACCAGAACTGCAGATGTTCTTAATGAATACGTCAAGATATATATTTTCAGTGAGCACTTTAGTCCAATGATGGTTGACACCATCCTTTGTCAACCACTATGGTGCCATGAATCTTAGAAAGCAGCACAGACCTGACTCAAGCCATGGGCAGATACAACTGCCAGGAGCGTGACTCATGGATATCTTGATCTGCCGGTGGTGCAGCGGTGTGGTGGATCGTAAGAGCACATCGGGATCTTTGCGTCAATCTTGATTCTGCTTGATCATGGATGAGCGGGAAGCAAAAGTTGGCGGCTGGTGGCTTTGAGCACATGGTGAATATGATGAGCGAGTATGGCTTGTTGTGACGCAGTTTGGTTGCAAAATCTCTTCAGTGAGCTGTTCAGACATGTGCTAGACACCACCGTGATACTCTGTGATAACCAGAGTGGGATTTGCTTGTCCGAGAATCTTGTGTTCCACGATCGATCCAAGCATATTGATATCAGGCACCACTTTATTCGGGATATGGTACAGCGAGGCGCCGTAAGGCTCGATCATATAGGAATTGATGAGCAGGTAGTGATATTCTCACTAAGCCCCTGGGGAAGGACAAGTTCCTAACCTTCCGTGAGAGTCTTGGTGTCGTGGAAAGACCCTATGATGTGGGTCCTGTTGGACGATGAGCTCTGGGAGCTCTGGGGGGCTTTGGGGATAGCTTCTCGGAGCTATTAGGCACTCACGGGGCTAGGCTTTTGAAGACCTTGCTGGGCAACCACCCACCCCATGTTATGATGTTTGAGTAGGTTGACCTCTCATTATACGTATACATGCATCCTACCCAGTAGGTTAAGGGCTCATGGGAAGTACCTCTGACTCTCTATTTGGCTAAATGAGGTGCAGAAGAAACTAGAACTAGTACCGAAATGATGGGCGTGGAGATTGCCGTACTCTCTATACAAGGATGTGCAGGCCCAACCATGGGTAAGGATTTTCCAAGGTTTATTAGACCTCCAGTAACTTTCCATCGGAGTAAACCAACTTCGGGTTGCTATGAGACTCTTTGAGTCTGATAGAGGTTACGGACCTCTGGGCTGAATCTGTCAGCCGAGGGATGATGTCTTTGTGACTGATCCACTTCTGTTCTAAAATAAAGAGGCCAACAAAACAAGTTATGGCGGGATGACGCACGATGTTTGTTTGCACAGGTGGATGGAGTTCTCCCTAGTTGAGAGGGAGTGTTAAAATTGGACAACTAGGTCCAAACTCCATGTTGTGATGCTCAGATGAAAATACCAATATTTTTATTGGGTTCCTCTTTCGGAGAGGGTAAAGTCTGATAGAATTGAATCTTAAACAGTCGAGAAGACATTATTTGAATTTATTTTAACCATTTCATTCTCTTGTAAGATGTGTGGGTTTACAGGATGTGTGCACCTCAATGATGGATATATATACAGTCAACGTTGGAGATCATTTCACTCACTCTCATCACACACATCTCCTCTTCTGATTTAGTACGAGCTCCTTGGAGACAAATTCGGTTCACATGTGGGAAAGAGGACGAATTACTGCAGCAAGGGTTTGACCGAATTTACTGCAGCTCACTGCAGCTAGGGTTTGCACGCTAGTTTGACTAGCGTTGACTTTGGTCAACGCATGGGCCAAAAGGGCTAAAAATTGGTGGAGACTTCGATTTTGGAAGGCCGTACACATTGGCACAAGAACCGAGGTCAAAAGGTTGACCGAAGTGCGAGATGCGTTGACTTTATTGCTGCGGCCTTGTGTTGACTTTTCTGGACAACGTTGACTTTTCTGGGGTTGACTTTGGGCTGACCGGGTGACTGTTTTGAGGGCTGTTGCGACACATGTTGGGTTCATTGACCAAGGAGTCTTTGCTGGTTGAAGCATCCTGCTGACCGCTGTAACGCATCACCACATTTTTCTGTTTTTGGTTTGTCTTCTATAGATCCACTGGTATGTTCTATCAACGTTTTACTTGACTGTTTATGTGATTGCTGTAATAAGAAGTAAAGTTGCATCAAGCATAGAACATCTACATAAATTTACAAAATGAGCAAGTCAGAAATCTGTAACCGCAATCACATAACTTCTCCGTATCAATGAAAGAATAATTACAAATGACTACTTGTTTGCTAATGCGTCATCCCTCTACTTTTTATAGAATAATGGATAGGTCATCGCACTGGAATAGAAAGTATAGCTCCACATATAATGTGCCTCACATGTGCGAAGAATAGGTAGACACATGCCAACACATGGCAAACACGCTCCTCCATGTGGTAGCCACACGTAGCACACTCCTCTATGTAGCTCCGCAAGCAATGCGCCCCAAATCTGCCAAAAATAGGTAGGCATGTGTTGACACTTGCCGAGCACACGCCTTTATGTGGTGGCCACATGCCAGGAGCACCTCTTTATGTAATTTCTCTAGTAACATGCTCCACATCTGCCAATGATAAGTAGAAGCAAGCCAACACTTTCCAATCACACTCGACATGCTTGCCACACATCGATACACACCAAGCACACTCTTCTATGTGGCAAACTCATGCCAATACATGTAAACTTGTTGGCGTTGACTGGTATTTTTTACCTTTGGCCCAGCATATTTTGTGTCTATTGGCTTGGAATCATGGTTTTAAATCTTAAAAATAGTTTCTTTTTTCATTAAAAATTAATTATTTCATTTTTTTTTTAAACCGGTTCATTGAGATCTAACTAGTCCCAGTTTGACTGATTTTCGTTTTGAAACCTGGTTGATTGGGTGGACCGATCCAATCACCGGTTCCGGTTTTTAATACTATGAGTAGATAAGATAAGATAATTATATTTATGTCCAACTATTGACCATAAAATAGGTCAAAGGGACTGTTGAGTACAATGATGTCCATACAATGCGGGAGAACCAAACAGTCTCCTATAAAAATACATTGCATGAATATAAAAGCTACAATGCAGGAACTTAAAAATACAATGTATGGAATGCCCTGGCGGAGAAGATCCAAGAGCTAATGGGTCTGAGGATCAAACCCTTCTCTCCTAACATCTGAGGTTGAATGAACACTGAAGAAACTCCACAAAGTCTGTTGGCCCGATGAAGGGCTGGTATAAAGTCTTGGACTAACTGAATCAGTTGCCTTAGGGAATACGCGCCTCTGCCGGGAATACCGGGACCTGATCAGTCTCCATGTGCAGATGGGAGCAGACCTGTCAGTGAAATCTCGTGTAGTGGAGGTGAGGTTGGGATCTCCTCAGATCTAGAGTCTGGATATGAATTGGTATTTATCGGTTGTAGAAAATTAAACACAGGTTTTAGTTTTACATATTAATCCAATATTAATGCCACCACCCCCGCATTTAATAGCCCAGAAGAAGCTAAATTTTGCTGAAAACACAAATTCTGGAAATTTTTCAGAATGCTGTAAATGCAGAAATAAAATAACAGCAGTAACAAACAGTCATTCAACACATCATAACTCAGTATTTTTGGTCAAGGTGACCCTGGAAAAACCCCCTACAACTCTTCGGGAAAACCAGTTTGAGAGCTCCTTCTTATTTCTGAAAAATGCTTTTTACAGTGAGAGAAATATTCAGAAAAATCAGAAAGTAAACTTTTACAACTTATCTCTTTCCGTTCTTAACCACCGCCTCGGAAAACGTGCAGACAGTAAAATTGAACCAGCAATAAATGCTGTGCGTATTTCCTTGAAAAACGTGCCCAGAAATTACAGCATTAATTTCTGTTGTACGGCCTCCTCTTTTTGCGTGCAGAACAGCAATAAATGCTGCTGTACGGCCTCCTTGGAATGCGCGTATGTGCAATCTTTAACCCAGCTCGGAAATGCCTCGTTTTTGTGCAACAATGGCTAATACTGCATCACGACCTCTAGAAAACGTCGACAAAACGACTTCTCTCGAGCAGTGCCCGGGCATCAGAAGCTGATGCCTTGGAAACGTGCCACCAAAGCTGCCTGTCTGGATTACCTTGCTGAAAGACAGTGCTTTTTGAAATCCACGCAGGCTGTGTGTAAGCCTCTGGCTGCTGAGTCTTGCTGAAATATGGCCTTGGAATGTGTGCCAAGCTGCTGCCTTCTTCTCCTCACTGCTCAGAAATCTCCCTTGCTCTCTTGCTCTCCTTCTCCCAATCTGCTCATGAAAGAATGAATGACCTTTTCCTCCTTTTCCTCCTTTACCCTAACCCTAAGTGACTTTTGGGGAATCCCTAAATCCAATGGCTGAGATAGATTGAGATCTAGGGCTGAGATTAAATGCTCATTTAACTCTCACTTTTCATTTTTTAATTCACCCCACTTTAATAAAGACCCACTTAGTCTTTTATTTCCAAAGTCACTTTTTCCTTTCTAATTTTATATTGACTTTATGTAAAGTCACTTTAACTTTAGTAACTTTATCACTTAAAGTCACTTTAAAATTAGATTTGACTTTATAACTTTATAAAGTCACTTTAGTAACTTTATCACTTAAGTCACTTTTAAATTAATCCATACATTTAATAACTGGAAAATAAATTTTGCTGAAAACACAAATTCTGGAAATTTTTTCAGAATGCTGTAAATGCAGAAATAAAATAACAGCAGTAACAAACAGTCATTCAACACATCATAACTCAATATTTTTGGTCAAGGTGACCCTGGAAAAACCCCCTACAACTCTTGGGGAAAACCAGTTTGAGAGCTCCTTCTTATTTCTGAAAAATGCTTTTTACAGTGAGAGAAATATTCAGAAAAATCAACAAGTAAACTTTTACAACTTATCTCGTTTTCCGTGCTTAACCACCGCCTCGAAAAATGTGCAAACAGTAAAACTGAACCAGCAATAAATGCGTATTTTATAAATAACGACTGTAAAATTACGCATTAATTTCCCCGCCGTACGGCTCTCCTTTTTTGCGTGCAAAACAATAATAAATGTCGCCGTACCGCCCTGAATGCGTGCACTGACAGAACAAGCCGTACGGAACCGCTCGTTTTTGTGCCGGAAGAATCGGCCTGGCGGTGCCGCATTTTACCGTTCAGAAAAGCGTGCGCAAAAATGCCAGCCTTTCTCTCTCGAAATCGTGCCCGCAAATGGCACTATCGCCTTGAAAACGTGCCACAAGTCGTCGTACGGATTCTCGCCTTTGGAAATCGTGCCAACCGCTTTGAACCGTGTGCAAACCTCCGCCGTACTCGCTCTCGCTGAAATATGGCTCGTGAATGTGAGCCAAGTCGTCGCTCTCTCCTCACTGCCCAGAAATCTCCCTTGCTCTCTTGCTCTCCTTCTCCCAATCTGCTCATGAAAGAATGAATGACCTTTTTCCTCCTTTTCCTCCTTTAACCTAACCCTAAGTGACTTTTGGGGAATCCCTAAATCCAATGGCTGAGATAGATTGAGATCTAGGGCTGAGATTAAATGCTCATTTAAATCTCACTTTTCATTTTTTAATTCACCCCACTTTAATAAAGACCCACTTAGTCTTTTATCTCCAAAGTCACTTTTTCTTTTCTAATTTTATATTGACTTTTATTAAAGTCACTTTAAAATTAGGCTTTAGTAACTTTGTCACTTAAAGTCACTTTTAAGTGAATTTGACTTTATAACTTTATAAAGTCACTTTGAAGAAAAATTAAATTCTTTTGGACACTTTTCCCTAGGCCAAAAGATCAAAACATAGAACCTTGTCCTCACAGTGCCAAATTTCAACAAAAACCTTTTAGACCTCTTTTGAAAATTGTTAATGATGTTGGTGTTGATTTTTCCTTGGCAATTCAAAATGGGGTCAGCCACTACTTGGAATACAAACACACTAAAGTGCCACACCACGAGCACTTTGCATAACGGAAAAAATGTGTGTTAGATTAATACATTTTAAGAGTTTTGCAATCTAAAACTTGCTTGTATTAAAACTTTAAACAACAAGCGACAGGAGTTCTTGTACTAGGGATACAGCCCTTATAGTTAACACGTCTGAGGAAAGCTGGGGCTTGATATCAACAACACACATCAATTTGCCCCCATAACGAAACAAACTTGACTTGTGTTGAGATTATGTGTATTGGGGTAGCATTGGATGTGCTCTGGCTCCCAAAATTTGTGGAGGGACTGAGAGTATGTGATCTATAAGACCCGGAAAGGGATTTGGGAAATTTCATCACGGTTTGGGAGATATGAAATTAATTAATATTTTTAATTAAGGACCACTAAGTCTAACTTAGGAAAATTAAAAGATTAAAGTTAATTAAATTAAACATGTGATGAAATTGTCTTAAGTCACACGAATCAAGTTTTTTTAATCTTGGCCATGATTCAAGATTTGATTATGGTGGCTTGTTTTCCAATGAGAAAAATATAAAGGAAAGGCTTGGGGGTCATTTGGAGAACACAAGAGGTAGAGCATTGAGTAAGAATTTTTAGAAATGTTCAATTGAGAGTGGGAGTTTAGGCTTAAAAGGGATGTTCGAAGTCCCGGTGCCTAGAATGACGAGCGAGGAGCGACTTGGTAGTGTAGAGAAGCGAGACGGCAACAACGAAGAGGGTATGTGGCAGGGGTTTGCTAAGAATTTTTAGACGTGTTTTATTTGCGGAGAGGAGTTTAGGCAAGGGGATGATTTGATCTCGAGTGCCTAGAATGAGCAAGAGGGACGCTTGAAGAAACGGGCGTAAGAAGCAGAAGCAACAACAACGAGAGAGGGTAGCGTTCACATGGCTTCCCGTGGGCGATAACTAGCGGGGTGCTCGGTCTCTCCCGGGGTAGCGTTGAGCGGTAGGAGATCAAGGGTTATACGAAGTCCTCAAGGGCGGTCTAGGGTTTGCGTCATCCATTTTGGGGGTTATGTAGCCCTCTAGGCCGGCGCGAGAGGGACGCGAGGAGAAATTTTGTTGTAGAGGCTTCGGGGGTCGGGTTTGGGTTTCTAGGGTCAAGATTTGGTAGTCTTGTAAATCATTTGAGGTGTGGATTAGTCAATATTTTGGCTTCAAACAACAAGTTAGCTACATATCTATATTTTCTCTGTTGAGTTTTCCGGATACGGAACCCAAATTTCTTTGTATTCGGAAAACTATTAATAATAAAATCCTCCAAAGTAGTTAGAAGACCAATTTTTCTTGCATTGGGTTTTTCCGGGGGCAGTGTCTAAAAAATCCTTATGTCACTTTGTTTATCTGTCATGTACATTTACATTTCGTCCGAATCGGAGAAAATCAGATTGTGTGTTTGATTGATGTTAATGCGAAGTTTCAACATTAATAACCAATGGTAGGAGAAACGCAACAAATCTAATGGTAGATTTATTTGTCCTTTCGATCCCACTTGTATTGAACCTTTGGTGAAACCTTTGCTACTTCTTCTTACCACCAGAATATGTTGTTCCAATACTCTATCCTAGTTGCTCACAAGGTCCTTTGCTACTTCAAAATTGCTTGCACATGTAAATACGTTCTAACTTCATGGGTGATTTGCCACATCAAAATTTGAAAATAAGCATTTATAGGCCTCCACAAATCTTCCCTCTATGATGAGTTGCACCTTCAATATCATTGGCTTAATGTCTTCAACATTTTGTGTTCTAAGAGAGTCCCAGTTGTTGCTCTAAAGATAACTATCTTGGGGCACAAAAATTGCTACCATCACACGGTATCTATGCTCCTTAGATCATTGTTCATGGGCTACAAACAACATCCCCTAACATGCCATAGCAGGACATACTTCCAAACCATCACATTTCGCCAGTGTTCTCCACGCATGCAAGCTATTGACTTGTTTCAGAAAGCACAACTTCATTAATGAGGGTTGACACTAGTCTTGTGCCAAAAGTGAGGTCAAAGTGGGTGTCTAGCTGGTTCTCAACCACCTTTAGGGCCCTACTTAAACCTAAGACCTTGTGACCTCACACAACATGCTGCCATTCAAGGCTTTCATTTTACCTCCTTCTAGGGCTCAACCTCACCTAAATACAGAACAAACATGAATTTGAGATCAAAACTTAAGCCCTCCTTCCTTCTTGAAACATCCCTAACCATAGTGTAGAACTTGCATAGACTTTGACTTTACAGCTTGTTGAGAGCCAACAACGTTCTGCAATCATAAGAAAAAAAACCATAAAATTGTCCTCTTTGAAAGCTTTGACACTCTCTTGAGGTAGTTCGACTCACTGACTTGTATTTCTCCTCTAGAAATGCTCTTGGATGTGACAAATGAGTTCAATCTTATCTCTATTTATAGTGTTCTTGGTGAGTCCATTATCCATCGAGGTCACCACTTTAGCCCAAGCACATTCCGCTTAACATGCTTAAACACCAATAACTTAAGAGATAAAATTATTCTCATTTACTTTTACTTACTCCATTGTAGCCCTAGGTGCCCCTTAGGCCATCAATGGTGGCCCTTATGCATTTAATGAATAAACAAAGCATTTTCGCTTAGGTCTTTTACCCCAACTTTGGGTACAAAGCCTTGGTAAGAGTTCCCACTAAACTACGACTACCGTGAGTCAACTCCTCACAAGCTGGAAGGTATTGACTACATTCAGGTTGGTCCTTCCGATGCTTGATATAAGAAATCATGATATTATAGCATATTGTAAGGAGTAGGAAAAATGATTGAGTTGGTTCATCCTCCCATCTTTTGGTTTGGGTGTTTGGTGCACATTGAACCTTTTGATGTGATATATAAGCATAAAATTTGTGGATGGATTAATGTCTTGTACGAAGAGGAGGAAACTCACCAAATTAGTCACTAAGCAACAAGGTCGATTACTTTTATGGTCACCAACTCTAGGGTACCTTTACGTAAAATTGCAAAGACTAGATTTGGTAGGCTATTTTCATCACCTTTGGGCACCAAATTAGGGTGAAGACAAGCTTTGGTTTCCTGGTGATGGTGATGACTAGAATGACTTTAGCACTAATAGGATGGTGTGGTGCTTTGGGTGCTATGGTAATAGGGCGAGATGACTTGAGCACTAATGGGGATAGTGCTATTATAGTGAAGATTGTTCTTGATAGTGATTTTTGGTCACAAGTTAGGTATGTTCTACAATTCTCCAAGCTAATTGATAAGATGATTTGGTTTATAGATAGACCGACCAATGATTGGGGAGGTGTATGGCTGGGCACCATGTTAGGGCAAATTAAGGACGTTGTTCAACCTATAGGTGTGAATTTGCATAATATAAAAGTAAAATGGTGGGAAAAGTTAAATATTCAACTATATGCCATAACGTATGTTCTTACACCAAATTACAATAAAATATCATGGCTTTCAATATCGGCATTTGGTCGTGGGGTGAAGAAAGAAAACCACACCAAGATTCAAAGGTTAGTTTAATAGTTATATGCAAGTATTGGGCAAATTGGTCCCTAATGAGGAGTATGATAACATATGGAGACAATTGAGCTTCTACGATCAAAGTAATGGTACTGTTATCACAAAATATAGCACCCTTGTGCAAAGCCTTCCTGAGAGTGCTAAAGATTAGTAGAACATTAGAAGCGTTACCATTGTCACTTAGGTAACGACTTCCCTTGAAAGATGACTCCAACGAGGCCGAGTAAAGTTTTAGAGACTACTCCTAAAGCAAAAGACTTTGTCGAGTTTAGGTTGCTAAATGCAACGAATTACAACATGTGGATTATAAAACAAGGTGAGGGGAAAGGTGGCTATTCAAACTAATATCCATATTTGAGTAAATGTGGATCTAGAATGTTAGAGAGCTTATCGATCAATAATTGATGCCAGATGATCCCCAAACACTACAAGTGAAGAAAATCCTATTTGGTTGTTGCAAAACTTGTATAAAGAAGAATAAATTACAACAAAACAAAAGGTATACAACAACAATATTTTAGGCCTTGAAACAAGTAATAAGCAAGTACCATTATGGTTTAAATGATAGATAAATTTAGGCTTTAAAAGGATGAATTTTTTTGGAATATTCAATACATGGTATAATAGAAATATAAAACGTCCAAGCGAGAATTGGGATGTAAATAAAATAATCTAGACAATTTATGATATTAAGATAATTATCAAACACATGAACAAATACAAAAATGTCTAATCTTTTTGTAGGCGAAAATGCATATATGTTGTTTTTAAACCATAGATTTACCTAAAAACATAAAATGAAAACCAAGTTTAAGTTTATGATTGATTAAAAGGGAAAAAATTAGTGCCTACTATATTTTTTTGGGCATATGGGGTCAATTAAGGACTCCCCTTGAAGATATACAAGTAGATCTAGGATGATATCTTGGATTGTCCATTATAACTATAAAATCTGGCAAGTACTTTACTAAAAACTAATAAAACATTAAGTTGGTTCAATGGAAGTTAGTTTTATTGGTAACCTTTCAGAAGCTTTGGAAAGAGGATTTGTTAAAGAAGTAAAGATAATGCACCATTAAGGTCCACAATAGTACAATTACACTAACATTCATTCATGGTTAAATCCACAAGATAAAGTGAAGGACCTTTTACTGGGAATGTTTCAATCTTTTAAAACCACAAAAATGAGCATCCATAATGTTGTAGTATCACAAAGAATTTCTACAAGAAATGCTTTAACTAGCCATCCATAGCTATTTTAGAAAAGAAGAATAGTAGACAAGTAGTAGTGATTCTCCACAAGTAGCAATGAGTTACAAATGAAGCGTGCTTCTTCTATTTATATGAGAGATCAAACAGCCTTATAAACTAATATGTCACTCCTAACCAAAAACCCCGAGCAAAAAATAATGCTGTTATCTTTGAAAAACTATAGAAACATCCATGACCACATTCGATAGGCAGAGGCCTTAAAGACCTCCAATGATTCTCCCAAAGTGAAATAAATATGCCCTATTGTCAATTTGTCTCTCGCCCAAGTTTACAATAAGAGCCACACTTATGGTATGAATGATTTCAGAGTGGATTCTCAGACTAGTATGAAACATCACCTCCAAAGGGTACAATATTTCACGCTCCAAGTGACATCAATTCAAAAAGGTGCAACACCTATCACAAGGTGCCACATCATTTCTAAGAAGGTGTAACAAACATTTCATCATAGGTGTAATGTCATCAAAATTCCCAATGTCCTCCGAGGGAAGTGGAGCATCCTCTCTGACCCAGGATGATCTACATCATGTAAAAATTATACCAATGGATTCAATATGATCTTGTAATGTACTAAAACCAAAATGTTTGAATGACTAATACAAATTTGCGTAAAGCAAATTCAATCGCATAATCACAAACTAGCAAGAGAAAGAAATCTAAATTGATGGCATAACTGCAAAAATTTGTATATGGAAAGCAATTGTAAAGCATACTATTTGTATATTTTATAAAATCAAAACCATGAAACAATACAATACTTTCTCTCTGTGAAAAACCTATGTAGTTCTTTAGCTTTATCTTCATTCTGAGCAAATTAGAATCCAATATACTTGACCTATACATTTTATTTGCTTAACTTTGCTTACTCATTCCTGGAGGGTATGGCCTTATTAATTAAAGATTTCCTTTGAATTGATTAGCTGATTCATTTCAGGTTTTCACAGTGACCTCGTAAACTGTGTGCAATTTTCCCATTATACCAAGCTGATGATTGTCTCCATACAACCTCACTCTAAATTGAGCTTTCTTGGAAATTTGACATACAACGACTAACCCTGGTGATTATCATTCAACGATTGAGTCACTACTTGCTTAATTGATAGTTGAAGTCTAGCGGGCTTCTCACTGGCCTCATCTCTGGGTTGAACATAGTTAATTGATTTTAACTCAATTAATTAGGTTAACTAATTTGGCATAAATAATTATAACTTCTCCCTAAAAAATAGGAAAATCCTCTACATGCCTCCTCTATTTTCAAATCTTTTTTATGGTTAGCTGTGTTTGTCTTGAGATGTATTGATACAATTTCTCTTCGTTTAATCAAGGAAAGAATAAATCGGAAAGCCTCAATTGTGTGCCATTTTCAACACATCAAAAGTGAAAGTAACCCTCGATATCCTCCATAGGGACTCAAAGCTTATCTGTGACCTTTCCATGCAAAGTGCTTCATCCAAGTGGGGCTTCAAGTGCAGGCATCTTTACAAGTCAATTAATCATGAAAAGTGTATGTGTCCATCACTGCTTGCTTACTAGAGTGAATACATTATATGTCATTTTAAACATTACGAGTTATATGAGGCTCAAAAATTTTGATAAACGTAAAATAAATTCTAAATTTGTCAAAATTCGTCGTTTCAGGGTCAAATATTTTTTCCATGATCGTGGATAAACAGCGAAGAGATTCCAGGCGAGCTGTTGATCAATCACAACGATTGCCACTATTCACCTCAATATCAAGATATTCAAAATTTTGCCCCTTTGGGCTTTGGAGAAACCGCACGTTTTCATCATGTTTGAATCTTTGCCCTACAGAGACCAACATGTCTTTGAAGATAAATCGAGACGGAAGGGTAAGTTGCCTTTTCAAATGTTGTCCTTTAACCTCAAGGACGAATGTTAATTAGTTCCCTTGATGTGGTCATTATCGGGCCCGAATTTGAAGTTGAATTTCGATCAATTTCTTTTATAGGCTTGGGGTCTTCTTGTTTGTTAATATAATTAGAAAAAAAAACTCACTACACATAGAACCTTATTTTGAACATGCAACACACAAAGGTTGGCTTTTATCATTTGGTTATTAACGATTAAAATATTAAACATATACATTAAATTTTATTGTATGCCATTGAACACCTTAATCTCTGAGATTATGGATAAATAGTAATTAGGTATGTAATGGTTAATTTCGTTGGGAAAACTGCTGTTACACGTGGTCAGAAGAAAGCTGTTTCTCCTTGTAATAAATTTGCATGTCTCATTAATGAATGAAGTTGGAGCTTTTTGCCACGATCCTTGGCATGATATCCGTAGAGTGCTCCTTTGCCTTGCCCTCTTAACTGTGAATATGTTTGATAACATAATAATTCAAAAACACTAGTTTGAAGTGAGAATGTTTGTGTTCTAGGTTGGTTGATGGATAAGCAACTCAAGTAATTCAGACACATAGTCACAATTGTGTGTACGGAGTGAGTGTGATGGTGAGCACCAATTCCAGCAGTGAGGTTGTCTTCCCTTTTCAATTTAACCAATGTGAGTTGTATTTATTATGTGTTTACTTGTGCTATGTGCTGCAATTATTCTTGGAGGATCAAATTTCAAATCTCGACGGACGGGTGTAGTGAATTATGAAATTGAGATCAAATCTTCAGGATCGATAAAAGTTTGAAATTTTAGAGCTTCATTCATTTTGCGTTCTGCAGTTCAACTTTTGTTTATCGTGGTACATTAGTCATAGCTCTAAGTACTGACTGAAGCTCATTTCTTTCAAGAAATCAGACGTAAGGATAAAGCCATTGGGTAGCACATATTACGCAACACAAAATTGTTCAAGGTAATATGAAATCTCGACTTGGATTTGTTGGATCCTCACTGAGATTATGTTGTGGATAGAGATTTTCTACCTTGATATTGAAGATCATTCTCGGGAATTAAAGAAAAGAAAGAAAGTGCTGCCTTATGGATTAGAAGAAAGAAATATGGATGTACTTTGCCTTCTTTGTGTTAGAAATCTACAGAACAATGGATCTTTAGCTTGATAGCTGGGCCCTTGATATACTTTTTTTTTTTAAACTTTTCTCTCTTATTAGATTCTTTGTATTATTGCTATTTATTCTTGTCAATAAACGACCGCATAGACAAGATCAACATGCAAGAACACATAAATATAGGCAACAAGCCAAGGCCAAAACTCTCTACTTGGAAGGAGAAAACCACATCGTCTCCTTGCTCTTCTATGGTTCTTCGGTGGTGATTGCAGACCTCTGGGCCAGGGCCAGTCCGACCTTCTTAATGACGATGCTTCCTTTATCAGAAGTCAAATCCCGGTGAAAATCTCTTCCACTAGCACAACGTCAAACCCGAGCAACAAATTTTCCACCTCTCTGCAACAAGGTTGAGGTACTAGCCTCACTTAACAAGAAAATTTGCTTCCACACGTGTGAGCTTATTTTGGGCTTCCAAAGACTTCTTGACACCTTTGCTTGAGGTTTCTCTTTGTACAAGACTTGAGGTGGCCTAATAAGCCTTCCTTTTACCCTCCAGTGGCAATCCTCCCCCTGACTTTTCCTTAAACTTGGAGGTAATAGTATTTTTGATATTATCTTTGCTTCCCATATTTCGAGCTCCTCCCTAATTCCTCGATGGTTGAGCGAGGACTAGGCATTCTTATGCCAGCTCTTGAGGCGAAAGGTGAGGGTTTTGACTACGATGGTTAGAAGCAATTTTAGGAGCCCTTTTGATTCCATGTTGTCTAGCTACCCATACATCAAATATCTAAACATAACCCGTACTTTCGATGAGGGACAAATGAAATTCGAACAAGAGGATAGAATAGTGAGTATTGCCCTTGATCTGAGTTGTAGGTTATGAATTGCTTTGAATCATCTCAATCTTCTCCATGACTCTCACGGATACGCAACCCCAAAGCACATCAGTATAAGGTCATGACGATGACAGGGGTCTTAATAAGGAACCTTTTTTTTACTCCAAGTGTAAAAATCGACGAACTTACAATTGTTTTCAAGCTCATAATAAGCTTCCAATCCCCAATAATCCTTTCTTGATGCTATAATTCCCGGTTGAGATGATGGGGAGGTATTTTTGAAAATACTTGTAAGAAGAAAAGCGCTGTATAAATTATTATACACGAAACTACCATGGGTGATATTTTGGATTTAATGATTATGACTTTAGTCTTGTCGATAAATGCTTCCATCACTGTCTTGGAAGCGATGTGTAAGAAGAATGCAGAGTTGTTTGTTTAAGGTCATCATGGCTTTTTGCGAAAACGATATCATCGGCATAGAGGAGAAGAGTAATGAAACACTGTAGCTGTGGTGCTACCACAACACAGTTCAGGACACTCCTCCCAGCATATCCAATGTACACCCGAAGGGTAAGGGGATAGGGGACACCCTTGCTTAACTCCAATATTATTGTTAGTCTTTAGAACACCCCTTGTTGGTTTTAAGCTTAGCGGTAAACGGTCAGCAAGGGTAAAATGCAAAAATCTCGACTCAAGAGGACCATGATCTCTTTGAGTCTCTCCCAGAAAGTTGTCTCAAGGAGCAAATGTCAAAATCTTTCTGAAGTCACAAAGCAACATAAGGATTGAGCGCTTTTACTGTTATTCCTCGTAATGATTCTAAGAGTGACCCGAGATGATTGATAGTGATGTCTCCTAAAGCTTGAGCGTGCCCTTTAGCTATTTTTTCCCTGAATTTTCAAGCCACAGGTATTGGCTTCTTGAAACCAAGCCCATAAAGCTTGGCCGGTATGGCTAACCATATTAGTCTTATTAGTTGAATGGAACACTCTTGTCCCCATTTTAAATATGAGGTACGATAAGGCTTTTTTGTCCAGCAGGAAGCCATATTCTTCAACCATTGAAGCTTGTGGGTAGGAATGATGAATATTTTACATTTTAGGATCTCTTGGTAATACTTCAATATCTTTCGCTTTCCGATTAGCAGGCTTGTGTCCACCCAGAGACTCAGTATTAAGTGAAGAAAATACATCTCCCCTTCAAAATTGGGGTAATTAGTGGTGTATAGTCTCAGAAAAGTCATACAACTTCACAAGGTAGTTTGTCTAGTTTTCAGAGATAGAATGGTTATCTTTGTTTTATGTTCTGAAACATTATCTAAAATTTTTTATGTGGCAATTTGAAAGGAGTGGAGAAGTAATCTGTCTTTATTGTATATACAGTATTTTCTTCCTCTTGATGATATTTTTGTATATATTGATGTTTTGTAGCTTAATGATATATCAGAATTATGCTGTGATTGTTTTCTTGGCAATTTTACGATCTTTTATATACCATGGTTGGAGGTTTTAAAACCTGTATAAATAGAATCTCATTAGAAGACTTGCTATGAAGACAGAAAGGATGATAGTAGTGAAATGGTAATAAATTTGATCAATGTTTATTATTATAATTCATGGAGCTAAATCCCTCTCTAAATCCCTTAAGAAGAGGTCGATTTTATACATCAAGGAAAAGATATATGTTTCTTTTATTGGTCTCCTGCATGTGTGTAGTATGCATAGCAAGATTGAGGAATAGAGGCAGTGCTGGTTAGAGTTAGGCTTGAATCCATAAGAAAGCTCATAGTTTGTAATATGGTTGAGAATGAGGATATATAAAATTGCATAATCCACGACAACACCACGGTGCATGGAAACATGTCAACATCTTGACAGGAAGGCACTTGTTAAAATCATTGCAAACTGACATAGATATACAGGCACGGATCTAACAGCAAAAATGGCAGAGAGTCATTTCTTTGTTTATATAAAACATTTGAAGATAGAAAAATCAATAGCATGTTTTATTGTTTGAATTACCAACCATGATAATGAGGACATATGGACAATAATTAAAAATTTATATACATATTTTTCTTCTGACATTGCTTACCTTTTATTTTAAAAAATATTTTAATTTTATTGTAAGAGAATTCATACTTACACATTGCCTTCACATTTGGGTTGGAGAACACTCCACGCATTTAACCATGTGGATCTCAGAGTCTGAATGAATTAGTGCTTGTTAGTGTATGATTAATATAAATCTATAATGCAAATTTTTCTGTTCATTTTTAAATTCTATATTTTGATAATTTATCATTATTAAAATTTTATATTAAAAATTGAATGAGTTACACATTTTCTCTCTTATTAAGAAATGCTTACTCTTTTACCTTTAATTTTTTCACTGAAGCTAAAGTTAACACACACAACCATTTTAACCATGGATCTATCGAAGTCTGGAATGATTGTTCGCTTGTTGAATATGTGATTGTACAATCTATAGTGCTATTTTTTCATTGTTTTAATTCTATATTTGATAATTTATCATTATTTAATATTTATATTGAAACTTGAATGAATTTTATTCATATTAAGAAGTAACTACTCTACTTTACCTTTAATTAATTTTTCCTTTCAAATAGATTAACAACACACACACACACACAAACACGCACTTTGTATGAGAGAGAAAGTTCATAATGAAATGTATTAGTTAATATGGATATTCAAACGGTTTATATATATATATATTCTCTTATAATTTTATCTTTAACGAATTGTAAAATTATATTATTTAAGATAGATAATAAATATTGCATTTGTGCTTGAAGAATGGCGGTAGAAAAATCAACAATTGAGTTAATTGTCAATGATAATAGATTTTAAATTGTTTATTTATAAGGTTAACTTTTTTGGCTCGAGAAAATTATTGCTCGAGGAGACAGCGACACACACACACACACACACACACACAGATATATATATATATATATATTTAACCGAACGTGACACACACACACATATATATATATATTTATTTATTCTTTTTTTTTATGTTGTTTTTATTTAATTTTAAACGAAGCAGTTGAATTTTTATTTAATAGATAATTCGGAACGGGCCGGGAACCCCGTCATATATATATATTTAAGAAAAACGGTCTTTAGGGTATAGTATAAAGAAGATAGAAGATAGAGAGAGAGACCCATCGGTCGGGAGACGGAGCAAGACCATACCCACTTGATGAGCAAAACACGACTTGAAAACCCCATACGGTTAAGGTCGGCTCTCTGGGTAGAGATGCCCCCTCGGGGGGAGAATCGGTTGGAAGTAGTAAAACTGGTAGGCAGGGCATCCCCCATGGTGAACGGGTCGGATGCGGGGAAAACACGACTTTAAACCCCATACAAGTTAGGTCGGCTCTCCGTGCAGGAGATGCCCCTCGAAGTCGGTTTTAAGTAGTAAAACTGGTAGACGAGCATCCCTACTAGTCTAGTGAGAACCTATCGATAGGGACCTTTCTAAGGCAGCACGAGGGCCCTCGGGGTGGGCCTTATGTCACATTATAGGCGACTTAGTGCTAACTTGATTGTCAAGTACTATTAGATGAGACCCTCTATGCCAACTTAATGTGGACTTAAACCAGGTTTACCATGCCATCTAAGCGGTCACTATCTCTTCTTGTCTCATGATAACTCTTCCTTTACCTTGTAGAAATGGAACGGACGGGGAATACTTTGTTCGGATCCATCGACGAGGAATGAAATCGGCCGGGGATCCATTAATGGATGAACACGTTGATTGATCTTGGTTGATAAGAATATCTCGAATGGAGTCAAACTCGAGGCTTTGAATGGTGATTCATGGTTAGACGCCATCCATGGATTTAAATTGTCTGCTGTATGCGGCCAACTCATGCGAGAGCGATATTGAGCCAAAAGCAACAGCAAGTAGTAAGGCATGTAGTTCGAACAATAGTACGACACACTTCATGAGGGTATACCCATGCCCATACTAAATGCCTCCATGCCTTATTGCCACATTATAGCTTACTTAGAGCTAATAGTTCTCCGTACTATTAGATGACCCTCTATGCCTTAATGTGGACTTAAACAAGACCGTTAGTAGGGCTGACCGTTAGTAGCCCTTGTTTTATCGGGCCATCCTCGCCTGGGGTAAGACCCCCGCCCATTCTGGAAAGTTTGGCACAAAGAGGCCAAAGCCTTACCCTGCCTTTTTGAGGTCAAGAGGCATAAGCGCATAGAAAAGGCAATTAGAAAAGGTTTAATACCAAGGTCCATTGAGCCTTTTTAAAAAAGAAGACGAAGCTAAAGCGATAATACCAAGGGTGGTTGGGGAGGGATGTTTAGGTCCTTGGGTTGAGGGTGGGGTGATGGGGCAACGAAAGGTTGTTACGAGTTCCACCAACCAAAAGGATTGAAGAAAAACGGCAAGGTTAGTATCTACAACCACTTTGGTTGAAGATCATTAAACCAAAGGTTTAATAGTACAACGAGTTGCACCATTCGAGGTTGGGTCGGGGCCAAATCATATATATATATATATATATATATATATATATATATATATATATATATGTATGTTTGTTGTTTATTTATTTTTTTCTTTTTTTATGTTTGTTTTTATTTAATTTTAAAGGCGAAACGGTTAAGATTTTTTATTTATTTTTTTTTCTTTTTTTATGTTTATTTTTTTATTTAATTTTTAAAGCTAAACGGTTAAGATTTTTATTTAATAGATAATTCGAGGTTGGGTCGGGGCCAAATCAGCCATCGATACAAACTATTGACAACTTCCTATCACATGATGGGAAACCATTCCATGGGATACAAAATTTGTGAAGGATTTTGTCGTTTTGTGTTGAGATCACCTTGTGAAGAAGTAGCCTTTGTTTGCATGTGTTGTACGCTTTGTTTGAGTCTGCGAGAATGTGGAAGCATTGAAAAGAAGAGAAGTCATTAAGATGAATTTGACCTATGGACGATCTTATTTAGGACAACATCATTGAAGCTGGTCTTTCGGAGTAACTTTTTTATTATCGAAATTTCGGTCTCCAAAGGCTTGCGGTTCTCTAAGGTACCTTTCTCTCGGGCGATTTGACATGATTTTTAGGTCCAAGTATTACCCTTGGTTGTTTGTTCTTGCCTAGACCCTAGTTTGATATTGTCTCTTCTTGTGCCATCCGGTGAGTAAGGATGCCTCTTGCACCCATTTGTCTAGGGGCTACCTTTGGAGGCTCCATCAAAGAAAATTGTTGCTTTACCCTACTTCCTCCACTAGCTTTGAAATATTTCATTCATGTCCTTAACCTCCACCCGAGTTTGGATGAGGGTTTCTTGCGCTTTGAATTACGTACGGAGATGAAGGTCCCAAAACCATTTCTTTTGTAGGGAGTAGAGAGGTGTCGAGACTTGAGGGTTTGATTGCTCATTGTTTCAAGAGAAGGGCTTTCGCTTTGGCAACTACGCGGGGGGCATGAAGAGTTGTTGAAGATGCGACCATTCTTGACAAGCCATATTTTCCAACGGACGTACTTGGGGATGGTGTGCCAAACTCGAGACTAGGGACTTTTCTCGCGATGGCTTGAGGTAACGCTCCTTCCATGAGAAAGATCCTGTGAGATTTGGGAGAGGGCAACAACGTTTGAGCAACGAAGGGTAAGGTCTAGACTTCCTTGGTGAAAGGACAATCCGCAAAGAGGTGGTCGGGGTTTCAAGAGAATTTACGTAGGCACTTCTATGAGGGCCTGTGATACTTCTTTTCAAGAGAATTTCTGTTAAGATCTTTTTGTGCATTAGCGTCAGGAAGAAGAAGTTTATTTTGGGGAGGCCATGGGATCATACACAGGCCTAGAAGTTGGTTGGAAGAAGCCTTTCACTCATGACACAGTTTGCATAAGAACAAAATCCCTATGGCAATGAGAATAGGTGCCGGAGCCCCCAACCCCAGAAAATCGACTGACTTATGAATTGGGGTAATGTCCCTTAACTCTATTTTAAGAATTTCTAATTATTTTGTAACAAGTGGTCCGGGATATTGGGGAAGCGAAAATCCGGCATCATGTCTCATCCCACTGCGAAATTTCTCAGCTGTTTGGATTCCTCCTTCTTTCATCATTCTCAAATCTCGGTGAAGAGACGTTAGAATTAACGAGGCGAGATGGCCCATTATGTTGTACGTCCACAATTTTAAATTTTCCCATTGCGGGGATTCGATAAAGATGAGTATGGAAGAAATCGATACTTTCTGCATAAATTACAAATCGACGTACCTTTCTTTCTTTGTCTTTGTAGATGCCTAAGGATGCGCCTTTTATATATTTTCCTTCAGTGTAAATTTGACGGGTTGAGTTCGATGTGGAGCTTCTAGATAATTTTACGGTAGGAGAGATTGGCATGAGGGCCGGGTCCGATACGAGTCCTCCTCCGTCGCGAATTGAGCATTTCGTTGTTTTCCATTTGACTAAATGAAACTTTCGTTAATTCTTGTTTCCCCCATGTCGGAGAAAATCATGCAACAACTTGGAGATGCGCTCGGGGAAATGGATTTAGGCGCATTAGGAAAGAAGCCTTGTAAATTGGGGAGAGTAGAGAGCACGAGTTTTATCGGTGTGAGCTTTCCTCCATACGTGAGCCATTGGCCTCCCCCGAGTTCAAATTTTCGTTTTTGTTGATCCTCTTCCTGGAAGAACCTCTTGTTGATTTCCAAGAGTTATTGGCAGGTCCTAGATAATTAATTTTATCCTACGGCATATCTTGTGAATCCCAATTAGCACCACTCTTTGAATATCGTTAACATCAACATTCCAGCTTGTGTTGCGCTTTCTTGTCATTTATAAGTGCTCTAGAAACGACTGTGACAACCTTGGAGGGTGGCTTTGAAGAAATTAGCAGTCTGTTGGAGACTACGCACAGCAAAGGAAGAATCATCGCAAAGAGGGCGTGGTTGGTCGACTCCAACCCATTCATAATTCTAAGACCGGAGAACGTCCTTGCCCTTATCATCACCGGCTTCTTGTTAGTAGCATATCGGCCATGAGGATGTACAAGAAACGGGAGAGGGTAGCCTTGCCTCAATCTCCTCATGGCTTGAAAGTAGGCTGGTTGGTCTCCCATTAACGAGTGGAGCTATCCAAGACTTGTCTCTACAAGCTTTGATCAAATTGACAAATTCTTG
This sequence comes from Pinus albicaulis, assembly GCA_034641835.2. NCBI lineage: Eukaryota > Viridiplantae > Streptophyta > Pinopsida > Pinales > Pinaceae > Pinus > Pinus albicaulis. The sequence continues at coordinate 1,671,460,025 of CM076581.1, forward strand.
GAAAAACCCATAAGAGAGGGACCCTATGAAAGGACAAATTGACAACATCAAGGCGTTAGCCATATCTAAACAGTAACATACCTTTCTCCTCCCTTTTAATTAACTGAGTACATAGTTTCACACTGAATGACATTATCCAATATATGTCTTGCCTTTAACAAACCCCCTTGCGAGATAAGATGAGGTTTAAAGATAGGTTTGATTCTATTGGCAAGGAGTTTAGCAATGATTTTGCCAGGCATTGCAAGGTGCGAGATGGGCTTGAATCTTCCAAAAATTGCCAAGTTGTTTCTTTCGGTATTAGTGCGAGAAGGTAGAGCGGGTGTTGCCCCCACCTTCGTTTTTGAAGAAACCCACTAGCACCATTCTTACCGATTACCGAATTTGATGATGTCCCGGCGGATCTTTTTGTAGAAGTGGATTGAGAACCCATTGGTCTGGGCTTTATCGGTTCCATTGACAATATAAACATTGTAAATTCTTCCTCGGAGAAAATTGTTATGTGAGCGCTATGTTTTTTTTTCATCTTTGTTTACCAATGGTGTATTGTTTGAAATTACGAGATGTCCTCTTCGCTGCCCTCATTTCCTTTCTTATATCTTTTGAAATAGAGATTGCAACAACTTTAATTTATTCATTGCAACTGCAGGATCACCCCTTCGGAAGATGATTTCCGAGATGTGGTTGCGGGTGAGCGGTACGGGTGGTGATGGAAATAGAGGGTAACATCTACGATTTCAACCATAGAGTGTGTGTCTTAGTCTCCAATAGTCCTCTTCAATGCGAAGGAACGATAAGAGTTGCATTGGGCAATTTGTTATTTTTCCCGATTCTGGAGGTAGGTGTCTTTGGTATCCAATTGATAGATCTTCCAACGGTTACTGCTGCTTCCTTTCTCTTGTTGTTAGGAGTGATGGGCTTTTTTCTCCACTCCTTAAGAGCTTTCTTTGTGGCCTTTAACCTCTTGTTCCCCACATAACTAGGGGAGCCGGAGACGGTGGACCAAGCCAATCGACGCTGATTGTATCAAGGAATCCATGTTTACTACTCCATAGAGGATTGAACCTAAAAGAAATTGGGCCCAAGTTTTCTTTATCTTCATTGAGAAGAAGAATGGGCTTATGATCAGGTAAGCTTGGAAGAATTTTTGAGGAGATAGGCCTCCTTTCCAACAACATTGAGCTGCAGGACAAGAAATCTATCCAATGCGGCCGAAATGTGCTCTTCCTCGGTTCTATTATTGGACCAAGTGTATAATCCTTTCTTTGGTTTGAAATTGATGAGGTCCCATTGGAGGACTAGGTCTTCAACCACATGAAGCATTTTAATCCTGCTACTTCCTCCCTTTTTTTCTTTTGTATTCAATACTATATTAAGGTCTCGACAATGATGATATTATTTGGAGAGTGGAGTTCTAAAAAAGCATTTAGAGTTTTCAACATTCTTTCTTCTCTGCATACATTACCAGAACATACGGATTGAAAAGAGCGAGAGATAACTTACTTGCTCTATGCTCCGCTACAGTAAAAATCCAATGCGAGTCTGGGAAAGAGTCAACAGTGGAAATTGGTCCTCCTTCCACAAGGTGGAAATTCCTCACGAGGAGCTGCTCAGGCTGCTTTACGCATTCTTATACCGCCATTCCTTCTCGTGATCTCTCGAGAATGGTTTCCCCTTCAATTTTAGTCTCTTGGAGCATGAGGATATACGTAGGTTTCGTTTTTAAAAGATCCTTGACAACTTGACTTTGAAGATTTTCGGCCTTTGCGGTTCCGAGAGACTGAACACATTACTTACTATTGGAGGTGTTTGGAGCTCCTCCTTTGGAGGCCTTGTTGTGGTGCTCTTTCTAATGGACATCTCGATTATGGGTTGGCTTCCTTGTGTTTGTCTTTTTGTCTCTTTCTCCCTTGCTTCTTTGTGGACTGCAGGACTCTTTTTGTAGGCCTTTCGAAGGTCTCATCCTCAGGAATTGGGGAAAGTTTGTTGTCTTCTTCTAGCTATATGCTGCATACGGGGAGAGGAGGAGATTTTAGTGGTTACTTTAGGATGACCTTCTTATTTGTCTTTTTCAATGGATGGAAGCTTGGGTGATAGTTGCTGCTCTTGGTTGTTTAAGGTTTGTTGCGTTAGCTAACCTCTTCATTGCTTCTGCTATCGGTGAGGGATGGAGCTCCCGGCCATAGCAGTCTTTGCCCAATTGGGGATTGCTCACACTTTTAACATCACTTTTCCTCAAAGAGCAGTGGTGGGGTTGTTTTCTGCACTACAGGTATTAATTACTGCTTTTGATTTTTAACTTTCTATTGATGTGCCTTTTTTGGTAGTGCCTTGTAGTAACCTTAACCATGACAATGCGACATTTAAATAGTCGCTTGTTCATAGTTGATTCAAGATGTGGGTCCGATGTATTGTTAATTTCTTGGCTTTTGACAGGCAACCGGGTCCACCTTGGCATATGTGCATGCATGAGTATTGTTCTGTTCTCACCACTTGAGTGATGTGTATTTCCAAGAAGTGTTCGATGGTTTGGAATTTTGGTTCCGTATAGAGAAGGTGGAGAAGACGTGCCTTGCTGGCGCATGTCTGGCTGATGAAATTGAGCATCCATTGCCAGAATATAGCCACAGGCCCCACCAATGCTTATTTATTTTGAATATGAGGTTTTTTGTCTACACGTTTTCAAAAACAAACACGAAAAATCCCTTTCTGAAAATGATTTTTAATACCTTGGGGTTAAAAGTGCGATTCCTGCACCCAATCACTCTGGCTTTGGGAAGGCGGAAGGCTTGGGTAGGCTTGACCAATGAGCCCTCATGGCAGTTTAGAGCGGATACACAGTTCTTGTATTGACCTTAACTAGAGGATACTATAAGTTTTTTAATTACTGCTTGTATTAGTTGGTGGCCTCTTATTTTTATTTGTTGTCAAACACGGTGATGGTAAGTGGGTGGAAGGAAGTTGGATCCCCCCTCTTTGCATCCATAGTAGGAGGCACAAGGAGTTCTAGTGAAAATGCTCACAGGTCAAAAGGTAGATACAACGGGGCTGTGAGCGATAAAGAGTGGTTAGATGCCCTTTGCGTGCGTGTATACTTACATATATATATCTTTGGATTGTGGAATGAGCCTCTTCGCTCCAACTATTCAGGTGCGGGATTTGTGAGTTTGAAGGCTGTTTGCAAGTTCTCGATAATGTCCCAGTTTTCTTGATTTATTAGCTAAGTTACTACTTTTCCATCAGAAAACTGAGGGTACAGGGTTAGTTGTTGCTTAATGTAATAGCTTGGTTAATGCTTGATTTACAACATTAAAGTCATAGTAAAGATGTTCTCCATCTTATTTCTCTAGGATTAGAGAGTATGCTACAAAAGTCTGAAAGAACAAGATACTATCCAAGTTAATTATTCTTATGGATGGATTGATAGGTGCAAAACTAAAGAAAATTGCCAAAGAAAGATCTCATCAGTAGTAAGAATGGAAATTTAGTCCAAAATATAAATGATTGAAGAGGTTGATTTTGTAAAATGGAATGTAGGAAGAAAAAATGATTTCATGTGTAGCAAGCTATACCAAAACCCTAAGAAAGTTGATATTCAACAGACAAAAGTGTTGTGGGTAGAGGACCACAGATTATCATGCTCTTATCTTCAACTAAGAGAATAAGGTCATCTTTCAACAGGCCATCCATTTAACATGGATATTACACATGGAAAATACAGCAGTTCCATAAGAGAAGTTAAAAAACACCTAAGTGACCAATTTATTTGTTGTTTTCTTTATTTATTTGGTTCTATATTGCAATGATAAATTTTAATGTTAAATTTTTAAATTTGTTGTAATTTTTATAATTTTATAATTTGTTTTATTTTTGTTTCAGATTTTTTTGTTTGTTTTGTTTTATTTTAAATTAATTAAAGTTTTTAATTCTTTATTTTTATTTTTATCTTCATCTTCATCTTAAGAAATTGATCCTGTGATTTAATAGGGGATGTGTTCTTATGATGAAGAGGTGCATTCTATAGTCTAATATGGGGGATATTGTGGTGTGTCCATGCTTAATAGAGTTGACATAGTACCTTTAAAACAAAAAATACTCTAAATAAAAAAACAATGTTGGCTATAATAAAAATGAAAATGATTATATATTTGGTTAATTTTAATTAAAAATTATAAACATCAATAATCCATTCTCATTCATTCTCATTCCGTTCATTTGGGTCAGTGTATTCATTATTACAATCGAGAAGAGATGTAAAAATGTTGAACTTTCTTTGGAGTTATAACGAAATATTTGGGGTTGGTAGGAACAAGAGGTGTTATTCTCAGGGGCTGTGGGGAAAAAGCTGAAATCGGAGTACGGATTGGTCCTAGACAATTGTGCAAATAATGTGGTAGAGGCATATGGATTTTCTGGGAGCTCATTTTGACCAAAAAAAACAAACATGAAAGATTTGGTGGTTTGGAGACTGAAGCCCAGTTATCCATCACCTTGTTCCTTGGATCTTTGCTTAAGGTACAAATTGTGAAACATTATTAATTGAATCGGTGGCTTAGCCTTCTCCTACTATTGTCTTCTTTCATCTGGATGTTTGGATGCTGTGATTTTGTTCCCAGGTAATTTACACCAATAAAGGTGTAAAGATGGACACAGAGTTCTAATGAGAAATGTTATTCCTTCCCTCATAACTATTCCTTAATAATGGGTTTGCTATGCAACACAAAATTTGTTTGTATCTACATGTCTTTTGAAGAATCTACACATCCAACGATCTTTTTGTTTTTAGGATAGTAAAATGACTAATAGATAATGAAAGTCGCACGGTGGCGGAGTTACAAGTATAAGCTATTATAAAAGGTTTTCATTATACTCGTATAGGCCTCAATCTATGCGCGCATTTGATTTAATACAATATTCATCATGATTAAAATATATAATAGTTAAATACTATTTTGATTTAATACAATATACATCATGACTAAAATATATAATAGTTAAATACTATAATTTTATTTCAAACCTTGAGGGTTAACTCAATTGGTTGGGGTTTTGTCGGCTAAGCACCTCACCATTGAGGGGTCATGGTCAATTCTCCTTGATACTTTTAGAGTTATGCTCTTATTAGTTTGGTGAAAGATATAATCCTTTGAGTGGATCTCCTTAAACGATGCATGTTTGAGAAGTAATGTTAGTAGTTTACGAGTTTATTATTTCTTTCAAAATGCAAAGTGAAAAAAATATGAATAGTGAAACTCTCTTCTCACTTTAAAAGGCTTAATGGACCTTACTAAACCTTACCTCAAAAGGTAGGGTAAGGCTTTAGCCTCTTTAAAGCAACTTTCGAAATGGGCGTGGGGGCCACCCCATATGAAATATGCCTTGGTAAAATCGGAGACTAAGGCCTTCCTACTTGAGAAGGGAAGACGAATCTTGCCCATCCACCCCATCCCCCCACCCTCCAACCCAAGGACCTTAACATCCTTGGGAAGGGACTAGGTAGGATTTGGGGTGGCCATTAGTGTAGTGCCGGGGGCAAGGCATGAGGGTAACTTCGATTATAAATGGATCTCTTGGGAAAAGGCCAAAACCATCACAAACCATCAAATTTTCAATTGGTCAGAAAAAAACTATATAATAAATTTATGAAAAAACATTTTAAAATATCAAATAAAAACTTTGCATAATTTTTTTTTTTCCAAAATTTATTCACGAAAAATTTATTTATTTATTCACGAATTAATGCCACAACTAAAATTCGATTACTAATAGTCCATGCCTTGAGTGAAGTGACTAATAATAATAATTACTTTGCTTTAATCATAATAATACGGTTACGGTTGGTCAGCATTATTTTGGGTTTACTAATGTCTTTGACCATCCTTGGAGAGTTGCGTGCGTTGAAGGAAGACAATTCGGTTTTTCTTTTCTTTTCTTCCGCCAAGAGAAACGATGTGCGTATTTAAAAAAACATTTTATTTTCCATAGCTATTTTACCATAATTTGTAAAGATAATTAAAAATAGTGTCATTGGATGATGGAAAACCTAATTGAAGGAGAATTGTTCAATAAAGGAAGAGGAGTAACTATCAACATAATCATGGCATGTGCACATTGCAATTATGAGACAATCATAAACCTTTCTCACACTAAAATACATGAAATTTAATGATTGCCTAGGATGTAATAAGTCAAATGATTAGGTATATAGACATTGCCAATTTTATTTGAGTAAACAATGTGGTTGGGTGGAATTAGTTTGTACTGTTTTTCTACTTTTCTTATTTTTTTCCATTGTGTTGACTTGCAAAGTTAAATTATTCCTTGTGACATGAAACAAAAATCTATATTTTGTTAATTGATCGAAATTTTCATTGTGTTGACTTGCAAAGTTAGAACTATTCATTGTATGATGAACCAAAAAGGTATCTATATTTTGTTAATCGATGAATTTTTTTATGGAATCTAAGATGTTAACTTAAGGAAGGGCATGGAAATCATGCAAATGTGATTCCAAGGCTAATAATTTATAAATATTCATGGTGATGACCTAAAAAGCATAAACATTCCTCTTCTAATTATTGTCATTTATTAAGTTGCACACATTAACTGCCCTCAGCCTTTTTCATTTGAGAAATGAAGAGGAGCCGCCTCTATTACATAAACATATTTTATTAGCGTTTATGCTTTTGCTATATAAATACATGAAATATGAGTTTAATAGCTCCATATTCTATTTCTGAAATTTTAGGATTTCAGTTTTATTTATTTATTTATATTATTATTATTAGGTTTTATTTTTTTAAAATAATTATAATTTTGAAATATTTTGAGTTAAGAGAGGTTGTAATGTAAATTTTATTTACTATGGATGTGATTTAATATGGGTAGCTTATGATGAGTAAATTAGCATAGATTTTATGTCAGCTAAATCTAGAGTCAAGAGATCAAATTATTCGGGTACAAATTTATTAACATTTTAAAAAATCTGAAAAAAACTACATGCTTAATTTATTATTATTTGATTATGTTTTGTAATGCTATAGAGATATTTTATTATTATTTAAATTGTATTTTTTAATGCTATAGAGATTACATAAATATTGAGCCATTTTTAGCCATTAAAGCAGGTCTTTTTGTTATTAGTGTTTTGAAGTATAAATCAATGTTATTTCATATTAAAATAGTTTGTTGATAATACATTAAAACTATTTTATTTTAACATTTTATATATGTAGATATATATGAAGTTAATATATAAGGTTTAAACATCTTATCATTTTTTTCACATTTAATTATTTTACATGAAATTTATATTAGGTCATATGAACAACTAATTAAATATGCATAACAAAATTTTTTTCTTTACTTTATTTTAGTATTTGTTTCTTTTCTATTTGCATCTTTATTTTATTTTATTTTAAAAGGCATAACCTACAACTCAGGCTTGGGTAACCTGTTTAAAAACTATTTTAATGTTGATGATATAACTAAAAACTATTTTAATATTAGTGAAAACGTTGTAGTATTGGTAAGTGAGGAGCCTTTTTATAATCATAGTATAATTATTAATATTAAGACTTATCGGATTAATTAATAAATATTTAATTAGAAGCAAAAAAATATTATGAAACATATATATATAAAATATAAATAATAGTTATAAATAAAGATTTTATTAAACTTTATTTCAGGCATTGAAGTAATGTATGAAATTTGTGTAAACATTTGTGATTCATAAATTGGGAGATCAAAGTTCAAGGTTTGGATACTCTCTTGGTTTATAAAGTTGCGAAGGAGGACGTATAAACCTCTAGAGTTTACTAATAGCAGTGTAAAAAAAAAACATTGCCAAATTACTATACTTTTGTTGACTTAACAAGTCTAACTATATATATATATTAAAAAATAATAAAAACTTATATCAAGAAAATGTATGCATATATATACTAACTATATATTATTCTAGTTTTAATAAATAATGAAATATTTTCATAAGTTGTGAATTTTATACTCAATATTATTATTAGACTTAATTCATTTTAATTAAAAATTTTATAAAAATGCTTTAAGAGGAATCGGTGATTTCTTTATTAATCCATTAAAAGGATGAAAATTAATATATACATATATATAATTTGATTAAAATTTATAACTTATAACCCTACATTTTTGAAAATGAATGAAAAGTTACGCTTGAGACTTAAAACAGTGAGACCTTTTCATTCATTTTCTTAAAAAAGTAATTGTATAACTCAAATATTATATGGCCTCAACTTTGCCAAAGGAAACTAGATCTTTGACACCTAACGGTATTATGTATCCAAAAACAAAAAAAAGTTTGTTTAGGCCTTGACAACTTTCTGTAATATGCAGATAGTTCTCAAATATCTATTCTACTGTGCTAGATATCTAGGAACAAAACTGGTGTAAATACATGACCAAGAAATATAGGTTGAATTGAGATAACATGCAATTAATCTTCTTGAGAAGGTCAGGCAAGACAGAATCCTTCAAGTGCAGAACTGTGAAAGTTGAGTGAGAATGGACGGGATGTATGCTCAATGCGGTTAGAAGAGTATTTATTCTTTACCAATTGAAGCTAAATCAGTAGGTCTTTTTTAATTTCAATGGAGCCTACTTTATGTAGGAATTCAACGGAGAGCGCTTCAACTTGCTGACTGAGTTCTTTATTATCTGGTAAAGATAAAAGCCCTTTGTTTGTATTAAGAGGATCTTTCTGCGGAGTGTCTCGGAGTGGAAGTACTAGATCCTGCCAATCACCCAAATCCAACTAATGATTCAATTAACACTTCCCAGCTTGAGATAAGTTGGCAGACTGGTCGTTGAATTTGAAAAACATAAACTACATCTATTTAAATATATTTTATATGAAAAGTAATTTTTTTTATAAAATACAAAACTAAATATATTGAATTGTTTGGAAATGTTATATCTATTATTATTATTCACGTTATTCATTGTATTCTGTTTTTAGTGTATTAGTTTCCATATTATTTCTCCAGGGGAAAAAACAAACCAAGGTTACTAGGTAAGCTCTAATTTAAACTTGCCTAATATTCTTAGAACGAGGATGAGATATTTAATAAAATACATAGCGTAGTTAACTAAAAATATGTATAAGAATGTATAATATCGGGATTGTGGTAAATTTATCTGAGACTTGAGAAGGTAGGAAGATATCATCTGCTACTCATTTAGTTAATGAGCACTACGATCCCTGAATGATTGTGATTGTATATCAATTTATAATACTCATAAATTATAAAATCGCAATTGTGAATTGGTCTCTAGGCTATTAGCTTCTCCATGAAATCCGTCCCATTGGTTTTACGGTTCATTGATTTTTACATTGTTATACGGTAGGAAAGGGGGTATATGAAGGGGAGAAATGCCAAAATATTGAATTGAAGAAAGGCAAAACAAAGGCTAAGCTTGAAGGGGCATATGAAGTGGGGAGAAAATACCAAAAAATATTCAATTAAAGAAAGGCAAAACAGTAAATTTGAAGGAAGGGAACATTGTTACATCATATATTCAATAACAATAATGTTTTCAACCGAAGGAAGAGTGTTATTCATCATATATTCATTAACAATAGTATTTTCTTAGTTTAAGGTCTCGGTCACATTAGAAAGAGGAGATGGTATAACTATTTTCACCCATTGTTGATGCATTTATTTATTTGTTGCTTTATTTTCCATGATTTTACTTGTTTTTGCAGTCCAAAGTTACCTTTCCTTTTGTGTCCAATCATTTTTCTTCTGTCAATTACGAATGCATTTCTCTTGCAGTCAGTCTTCATAACATACTTGTTTTGTGCGAAATCAAAAATAAAAATTTGTACTTATTTAAAATTTGTATGTAAATGATGGTGGTGATGCACATGCCTCTATTTTCATTTTATGATTTATATGAAACAAAGAGCTCTGATACAATGCATACATTGTTGCTAATGAGTAAAAACAACTTCAAGTTTTCATAGGTACGATCAGAATTTCTTGAAATTGTTGTCAAAAATAAACATAATAGGAAAAACTAATGCACTAACGGGTTAAACATGAAGACACGTTGTGGTTCTTGTGTCCAGGCTGTCACCCCAGCAGAGGTACCGGAAATCTTATTCATCAACAGGAGATTACAACAACATATTTGCACATCTGCACTTCCTCTTCCACACACCTCACATCTCATATGTTTTGCCTCTACAGCCTTACAATTTATAGAAGAGAGAAGAAACTGAATAATTAACTCTATCACACCAAAATAGGATAGAATATCTCCTCATCAGGATTTAATGCAATTAGTTAGCAACAAATTCTATTGTTGGCATATCCATGAGATTTTTAGCCAAATTAATATCCAAAAAATCTCAACAATCTCCACCTTGAAAACAATTAGCCTGATACCTCGTTCCTTTATTATTTTTATTTTCTTTGCAAGCCAAGAGAAGCCATACACCATCGTAGCTTCTCTAATAAAACTGGTTTCGTGAACATGTCTGCACAGTTTTCCTTTGTATGCACTTTTTCAAGAGAGTCTCCCCGTTCAGTGATAACCTGTCTTACAAAATGGTACTATATAGGTATATGCTTTGATTTAATATGATAGGCTATATTTTTAGCCAAGTGAATTGCACTTTGCTTATCACAAAATAACTTAATGTTGTCATGCAACCTACCAAACTCACCAAACAAACCTTTCAACCAAACCGCTTCTTTGCAAGCATGTGAAGCAACTATGTATTCTGCTTATGTAGTGGATAAAGCAACAATGTTTTTTGTAGCTTTGACATCCAGCTAATAGCTCCACCTGCAAGAGTAAAGACATATCCTAAAGTTGACCTTCTCTTATCCAAATCACTTGCAAAATCGGAATCAACATATCCGCAAACAAATGCACTACTTCTGTTATAAGTGATACAATAATCACTTGTGCCTCTCAGATATCGAAGCACCCATTTCACTGCTGACCAATGTTCTTTCCCTCGATTTCCCATATACCTACTGACAACCCCAACTACATGTGAAATATTTGGTCGTGTACAAACCATCGCAAACATCAAAGTTCCTACTGCATTAGCATAAGGTATTCGAGACATATATTCATTTTCTTCATTTGTATTAGGACATAAACTTGAAGAAATCTTAAAATGGGAAGCCAAAGGGACTGAAACTGGCTTCACATTGTTCATACCAAACCTTAAGAGTATTTTCTCAATATACTTCTATTGTGATAACCACAACTTACCATTGCTCCTGTCTCTGAAAATATCCATGCCCAAAATCTGTCTTGTTGCTCCTAGATCTTTCATATCAAACGTCCTAGCCATCTGAGTGACGCAAGCTTAGAGCTTGCAATACCCAGGAACTTCAACTCTGTTAATATTCAAATGTATCATCATTCTATACCCAAGTCAAAACCTCAATAGTTGGTCCATTCATACAATACCACTTAATTGCGGAAGCCTTTCAACATAAATCCCATACTACTCACCCATCACTCCCTCATTTGTTTTATTTCAACAACATGAGTATATAGGATCCAATAATAGTGTGAGTTCAATATTTGAATAAAAACCAATTTGCATTATAACAAAGTTTCGCTTTTGAACTCAATATAAACCTTCAATATGAACCTCGGTCACAACTTATTATGTGTTATTTATTCAAACTAGTTCCATTCGGTTTCCCTTGTGTTATCAAGCGCTGTCCATCCTCCAGCTCAAACTCTGCTTTTAACACTGTCATCAAACCTCAATGCTGGTCCATACAATCACTTCATTCAGGATTCGATCCATAACTTTACTGTGCCCTTCAATCTTTAACAATCTGGCAGATGTATCAGTTTATAAAACTTATAACTTCTGAATGTGTTCAAAGCTTAACACATTACACTCGAGCTGTATGAATATCGATTCAATTCAACATTTCAACATTTCAACGCAGAGTCTATTTCTTCAACACTTAATACACTTACCATTAAACGCTGTGCCTACTCTGCGTTAACCATTTATAACAACCCAAATCAAAGTACCAAATATATGCGCCTTTTCCCTTACAGCATATGCAGCGGTCTCACATCAACACAGGTATTTTAATATTTACAGTCGATTTTGTCAAACAATTCCAGATCTCAATTTATTAACTGAATTCAATGCAAATTCATACCTTCTTCAACCATTCTGCACCTTTCCCATTCTGGTTTTCCTAGCTGGTTAACGCCTTAGCAATAGATATGACAGGTTGTATATACTACCAGGTTTTTATTAATTCAATTACATACCTTTCAGTAGTTGGCTCTCCACTTGGTTTTTCAAATTCCACGCTCTGCTTCTAAATTTGGTTCTTACACTAACATCATCGATCATTGAACAACGTCATTTATTTTATGCCATCACTTCTGGCAATGGTCCATTCACCGCTTGCACTTTAAATCTCACCTTCTGCACTTGATTCAACTCGACCTCTACTCCGCCTTTTAATCACACGTCTTTGCCATTTAATTCTGTACAAACCACCACAATTCATACCAAGCTGCAGACTTAAAATATGTTAAAATAATCCCTTACGCAGAGATTTAACATCTTTTATGTTCCTTGATGATGCATAACGGGTTTCACCGTTTGCTGGCGCTCTTCTCTTTCTTTCTTCACAACCATTCATAAACTCATGCACCAATAACAATTGTTATATAAATATCAATCCTTTTAGCTTGGACATATAAATCGATATCACAATTTCTCTTATTGCAGGCTTCCTTTGATCGATTTTTTAACAATCGATACCTCAACCATTTAACCAAAAATATATATAATTGCACAACCAATCAACGTATATAAACTGAAACAAAACATGACTTACAAACTTTGCTGGCCAGATATTTCAATTCTGTGGCCCTTTACATTTGCTGAAGGCTTACAGCCTTACTGTTCAAGCCTACTCTCAATCTCAATGTCTTTTTCTCTCAAAACCCCCTCCTATTTATACAATTTTAAAAAATCATTTAATTAAATGCTCAATCCCTTCAATTCCTCAACAAACCTCTAAATCTCTCAACATCCCTAAAGGATAGATCTTTATCCCTAAAACCCTTCAACTAATTAAATTCCCTCATATCCTTTTATTAAATAAAAAGATATTTACAAAAATCCTCACCTTCTCCTATTTTATTCAAATTAATTAATAAAATATTAAAAATTATCACACCCCCTTTTACAAAATAAAAAAACGCCCTTGATGCTCTTGCATCAGACTCCCCATGTAAGAAAATTCATGACCGCCTGGTCATAAGTCTGGATATTTCCTCCTGGATCCCAAATTTTATTTTGTAATCCTTCCGTGCTTGTCGATTGCTTTACTGCTGTTGTTATCTGCTGTTGTCTTCCAGGTTTCCATATTTTGTGCTGTAATGCTCCACTTGCTTTGCTCTTGCAATCTTTCACTGTCATTCTCTTGTTGTCGCTCCTTTTCTTTCTTTCGGCTGTCTTTCTCTGGGATGTTTTTATCATTAACCTCCTTATCAACTCAATTTCTCTGTCCAGTATGTCCTCTGTCTGTTGATTGTTTCCATCTCTTGATTGCTGAACTCTCATTCTTGCTTGTTCTTCACTTGTTTTGATCACTTCCTTTTCACCCTTACTGCTGTTTTGCACCTTTTCTGCTGCTGCTACTATAAATGTTGCGGCCTCCCAAACTTCCTGTCCCTCTGCAACATTCCTTTGCTCATCATCTGCAATTTCTTTTTTATTATTATTTATGACAACTGCTTTGTCATCCTTCTTCAGCAATCTATCCTTAACATCCTTCAGTAAATGTTCTTCCTCTCCTTCTTCCATTTGGCTATCCACCTGTGCCAAATATGTTCCAGCGTCTGCAACAACATCTTCAATCATAAGACAATCATTATAATAAAAAAAATAAGGCCTCTGTACCTCTTTTCCCTTTAGCAACACTTCAGTATGTTGCATTGATTTCTCTTCTTCTGTCAGCATATCAGTATGCTGATCCAAACTCAAAGAACTCTTCAGACTATCAGCTAGTCTCCCCTTCTCATCAACTATTTCAATGATGTCTTCCAGCATTTGTCCATTGTAGTGAACTGATTCTTTCCTAGCCTCTTTATCATATTCTGCTTCAAAACTTTCATCTTCTGGAAGGTACTCTTTCACATCTTTGATAACTTCAAAAGACTGCCTATCTTCTTCCAAACCTGCAATCACACACAAATCATTAGTTTTAAAATCACAAGACCTTACGGTCTTATTTGATGCTTCAGTCATCAAGTCTTCGGACTGCTTCGAATCATTCATATGATTCAACTCCTCTAGCTCTTCATCACTTTCAAAAAGTAATGGTCCACTCTCTGGGTAACATATCGAAACTTCAACATCTTCTTCAGCATCTTCCTTTTGCTGTAGCTCAACTGTTTCGAGCTTCTCTATCCTCTGTCTGGCATCAATAACCTGTTCAAGTTTCCTTAGTTCCTTTATCAACTGCATATTTACCTGATGATTCCACTTCTCTTGTAGCCTCTGCCACTTCAGCTTCTTTCTTATGACATAACCATGCTTCTGGTCTACCTCATTTCTTTGCAACATCTCCATTAACACCTCAAGCTGAACTGCTATCTCAGCCTTCTCCCTCTCATATTCCTCTTTGCTTAACTGTCTCTGTATGCCAATTGCCTTGGCATCCTTCTCCTTTTGTCCTCTGCTGTGGTTTATTTCAGAACCTCTGTTACGACTGTCACTAGTCATCATCCTTTCCATCTCTATGAGTCCCTCACTCACTTTACTATGAGTTGTACTAAAGCCTCTTCAGCAGCAAGTCCTGTCCTGCCGCTACTTACCTCACCAAGCTCTCCTCACTCAGTCTTTTGGCAAGAAATTGGTTCTCTATCTATGGAACCTCCTTTGAGCACTTCTCTTTGCTCTTCCTAGCTTCTACTCATCTGCCTGTTCTAAGAACACAACTGTCCTCCTTTTCCAATCTCTATTGGAATTCCTCAAGGTTCTGCCACCTCTATGTTTTCACTTAGAAACTTTCACCAGCTTCCTTTATCTGTTAGCAATTGCCTTTTGGGAGTTGCAATAATATTTCAATGCAAAGACTACAATATTCTATTCTTCAAATCCAAATAAAACATATCATCTTACCTCCAAGATCTCGTTTGATCTTGTCCTTCCATTCACCTGCACTTCAATTACCTTCAGAATCTCATCATTCCTGCAAATTTGTTTCAACAAATTTTTATGCTTCATCTGCACATTTTCTCGATAACTACTGTCAATCAGATTTTAAAATCTGATCCTCTCTTCCAATCTTCTGGCAAACTTCAGCTGTCAGCAATAATTCCTTCTTTGCTGAGTTTCTTCATTGCTGCAACCATCAATCCTCATTCCATTTCTTTGTCAGTAAAACTCAAATTAAACAAACACAATACCTGCACGATCCAAGTGAATTTCCATTCCTCAACATCGCTGTGGATTCTCTCTGTCTCTGCAAAATCTGCTTAATTCTGCTTTACCTGTCTCTAAGAACTTAATTGTTCTTCTCCACTCTCCCAGCTGTACTCTGGTTGCTTGACTTTCAGATTATAATCTGATCTCCTTTACCTGCATACACATCTCTCCACACATGATTTGATATAAATCCAAATTCAGTCTTCAACGCTTTTCAAGAAACTTTCATTCAGAACTAATACAGAGCTATTCCAGCTTTGATACCAAAATTGACGCAAGCTTAGAGCTTGCAATACCCAGGAACTTCAACTCTGTTAATATTCAAATGTATCATCATTCTATACCCAAGTCAAAACCTCAATAGTTGGTCCATTCATACAATACCACTTAATTGCGGAAGCCTTTCAACATAAATCCCATACTACTCACCCATCACTCCCTCATTTGTTTTATTTCAACAACATGAGTATATAGGATCCAATAATAGTGTGAGTTCAATATTTGAATAAAAACCAATTTGCATTATAACAAAGTTCCGCTTTTGAACTCAATATAAACCTCAGTCACAACTTATTATACCAGCGCTGTTCAAACTAGTTCCATTCAGTTTAAACATACCTGTGTTATCAAGCGCTGTCCATCCTCCAGCTCAAACTCTGCTTTTAACACTGTCATCAAACCTCAATGCTGGTCCATACAATCACTTCATTCAGGATTCGATCCATAACTTTACTGCGCCCTTCAATCTTTAACAATCTGGCAGATGTATCAGTTTATAAAACTTATAACTTCTGAATGTGTTCAAAGCTTAACACATTACACTCGAGCTGTATGAATATCGATTCAATTCAACATTTCAACATTTCAACGCAGAGTCTATTTCTTCAACACTTAATACACTTACCATTAAACGCTGTGCCTACTCTGCGTTAACCATTTATAACAACCCAAATCAAAGTACCAAATATATGCGCCTTTTCCCTTACAGCATATGCAGCGGTCTCACATCAACACAGGTATTTTAATATTTACAGTCGATTTTGTCAAACAATTCCAGATCTCAATTTATTAACTGAATTCAATGCAAATTCATACCTTCTTCAACCATTCTGCACCTTTCCCATTCTGGTTTTCCTAGCTGGTTAACGCCTTAGCAATAGATATGACAGGTTGTATATACTACCAGGTTTTTATTAATTCAATTACATACCTTTCAGTAGTTGGCTCTCCACTTGGTTTTTCAACAATTCCACGCTTTGCTTCTAAATTTGGTTCTTACACTAACATCATCGATCATTAAACAACGTCATTTATTTTATGCCATCACTTCTGGCAATGGTCCATTCACCGCTTGCACTTTAAATCTCACCTTCTGCACTTGATTCAACTCGACCTCTACTCCGCCTTTTAATCACACGTCTTTGCCATTTAATTCTGTACAAACCACCACGCTGCCAGTCCATATTCTATGATATCGATTCTAACAATGTCACAATGTCATTCTAACAAATATGTAAATTAATGCTTCAGCAAACCAAATTTCTCATGAATCAAGACTGTGTATCTCTTTAATTCTATTCAGAACGCACTCAACCAATAGTACTTTCTGCAATCGACCTTACCTGTGGCTTCAACGCACTAATAATAACAATTTCTGCTATCGATCATACTCTGAATTACATAAGCCTTACAGAACAGCAATTCATACCAAGCTGCAGACTTAAAATATGTTAAAATAATCCCTTACGCAGAGATTTAACATCTTTTATGTTCCTTGATGATGCATAACGGGTTTCACCGTTCGCTGGCGCTCTTCTCTTTCTTTCTTCACAACCATTCATAAACTCATGCACCAATAACAATTGTTATATAAATATCAATCCTTTTAGCTTGGACATATAAATCGATATCACAATTTCTCTTATTGCAGGGTTCCTTTGATCGATTTTTTAACAATCGATACCTCAACCATTTAACCAGAAATATATATAATTGCACAACCAATCAATGTATATAAACTGAAACAAAACATGACTTACAAACTTTGCTGGCCAGATATTTCAATTCTGTGGCCCTTTACATTTGCTACAACCTTACTGTTCAAGCCTACTCTCAATCTCAATGTTTTTTTCTCTCAAAACCCCCTCCTATTTATACAATTTTAAAAAATCATTTAATTAAATGCTCAATCCCTTCAATTCCTCAACAAACCCCTAAATCTCTCAACATCCCTAAAGGATAGATCTTTATCCCTAAAACCCTTCAACTAATTAAATTCCCTCATATCCTTTTATTAAATAAAAATATATTTACAAAAATCCTCACCTTCTCCTATTTTATTCAAATTAATTAATAAAATATTAAAAATCATCACACCCCCTTTTAACATATTTACAAAATAAAAAACGCCCTTGATGCTCCTGCATCACTGAGCCTTTAACCTATTGATCTCATTTATGCTTTTGCTTTCTAAAAGCATATCGTCAACATATAAAACAAAGATAATGAATAAGCCATTACTTAATTTCTTAAAGTAAACACAATGATCATATTCACTACTTATATAATTTTGGCTCATCATGAAAGAATCAAATTTCTTGTACCATTGTCGAGGCAACTGCTTCAGACCATACAATGATATCTTGAGCTTGCAGACAAATTTCTTGTTGCGATTTTGAACAAACCCTTCAGGTTGTTCCATATAAATCTCTTCATCTAGATCTCCATGTAAAAATGCAGTCTTAACATTCTAGTTATTGTAATTCTAAATCAAGTAAAGCAACTAATGCTAAGACAATCCGAATTGAAACAATTTTAACAACTGGTGAAAATATCTCATGAAAGCCAATTCCTGCTTTCTGAGAAAAACCTTTTGCGACCAGCCTCGCTTTGTACCTATCTTCTTCATCATCAAAACCCCTTTTCAATTTGTAAACCCATTTACATCCCACAGTTTTTCTGTCTTTAGGAAGTTCCACCAGATCCCATGTGGCATTCTTGTCTAATGCCTTCATCTCATCCTTCATGGCTTCTTTCCACTTATTACTATTAGAACCTTCTGCAACTTCCTGATAGCATAAAGGTTCATCATCATTAGTGATTAAAGCAACTGAAGTAACATAATCAACATACCTTTTAGGAGGATGTCTGATTCTCATGGACCTTCTTAAAGATGTTTCTGGTTCTTCCAAAATTTGCTGATTATTATCTGTAGGAACTTCTTCATGATCTGCATCTGAAACTTGTTCATCTTTACTATCATCATTATTTGAACTGGTTTCAAACTGAATATGTTGAAACTTAGGTACATTTTCCTGTTTCAATTTATTGTCTACATCTGGATTATTAAGTGAAGATTCATTGAATTTAACATCTCTGTTAATGATGATCTTGTGAGTAGTAGGATCCCACTACCTGTATCCCTTAATCCCATCACCATATCCAACAAAGATATATATTTTTGATTTAGGATCTAATTTAGAACGCTGATGTTTCAGAATTAGAGCATATGCATCACAACCAAAAACTTTCAGTTTAGAATAATCATAAGGATGACCTTTCCATACCTCTTGAGGAATTTTGCATCCTATTGCAGTTGATGGTGATCGATTTATTAAATAGCAAGTAGTAGATACTGCTTCTGTCCATAATTCCTTCTACAAATTGGTGTTACTAAGCATATTTCTTGCTCTTTCCAAGATAGTCATGTTCATGCGTTCAACAACTCCATTTTGTTGAGGAGTATACGCAGTAGTTCTATGTTTTTCGATCCCAACTTCCTTGCAATAATTATCAAATTCCTTTGAAGTAAACTCACCACCATTGTCAATTATTAAACATTTAATGGTTCTTCCAGTGATATTTTCAACTAATGCTCTAAACTGCTTGAAAACTGTGAATACATTAGACTTTATTTTTAACATGTAGACCCATACTTTCCTAGAGAAATCATCTATAAAAGATACAAAATATGATGATCCTCCATACGAGGTTGTAGGAGATGGACCCCAAACATCAGACTGGATATAGTCAAGGATTCCCTTACTAGTATGTTTTCCAGTTTTAAATATCTGCTTGCTTTGTTTCCCATATATACAATGCTTGCAGAAATCTAACTTAGAAGATTTTAAACTAGGAAGTAACATACGATTA
This sequence comes from Pinus albicaulis, assembly GCA_034641835.2. NCBI lineage: Eukaryota > Viridiplantae > Streptophyta > Pinopsida > Pinales > Pinaceae > Pinus > Pinus albicaulis. The sequence continues at coordinate 1,671,479,658 of CM076581.1, forward strand.
GATAAAGTTTTTAATCCTCTTTCGTTCATATGGCCCAACCGTTGATGCCATAGTCGAATAGAATCACTGTCATTTTCAGATACAGTAGAAGCATAATCTGACTCTGTTCTTCCTTCTAACTGAAAAAAGATTTCCAACCTTCTTTGCTTTCATTACTAATAGGATTCCTTTGTAAATTTTCATTACTCCACCTTGAATAAAAGTTTTATATCCATTTGTGTCTAACACTCCTAGAGAAATAAGATTTTTTTTGAGTTCAGGCACATGTCTTACATCAGTTAAGATTTTATTTGTCCCATCAAAATTTTTAATCTGGATGCTTCCAATTCCCACAAAATTACATGAGAAATCATTACCCATGTAAACAACTCCAGCATTGATTGATTTATAATATTTAAACCACTCTTTATGAATGCACATGTGATTGGACGCACCGGAATCTAATAGCCAATGTTGATCATGATTTAACAAATTAACTGATAGAACTTCATCAGTTATAGCTGAACCGGATGCCGAACTTGAACCTGTATCTGTCGTGTTTGCCTCTTTATTTTCTGTTGAAGATTCTTCTTTGGATGTTTGCTATCTCTTCCAACAGTCCTTCAAATGTCCTGATTTGCCGCAAAACTAGCAGTTTAGCTTACTCTTCTTCCCTTTTGATTTTGACCGAGAGTTGTTTTTCTGACTGAAGCGTTTTTCTTTAGAACGACCTCTAACCATCATTGCTTCTGATGTAGAGGTTTCTAAATTTGACCTTTTCCTGGTTTCTTCAGACAATGTAGCTCCAACAACATCATCAAATTCAAGGGTTTCTGATGAACTAAGACTTATAGAAGTAACAAAATGATCCCATGACTCGGGTAAAGAGCATAATAAAGTTACAACTTTATCTTCTGAATCAAAATTTACTTCTATGCTATCTAACTGCTCCAAAAGAGTATTAAAGGTATTCAAATGATCAGTGATTGATGTACCTTCCTTCATGCGCAAGCTGTACAACTGTCTTTTTAGAAGAATCCTATTGGTTAAGGATTTTGTCATGTACAACTTTTCTAGCTTTGTCCACAAACCAGCGGCTGTTTTTTCTAACACGATGTTAAATAAAACATCATCCGCCAAACACAATCGAATGCCGCTAAGTGCTCTATCATCGATGTCACTCCATTCGTCATCTGTCATGGCGAAAGGTTGTTTGGATTTTCCCAAAAGTGCCTTCGCCACACCTTGTTGTACGAGTAGATCGTGCATCTTCACTTTCCAGATCTCGAAGTTATTCCTTCCATTAAACTTCTCGATCTCAAACCGAGCACTTTGAGTTTTTGTCATATTGAGTAGCTTGTGTCAATAATTTGCAATTTCAAATCTTAATAAATGAAGATTTTATTTTAATCAAAATTAATAATTTTGATTAAAATGCCCTTTTTCAAAACACGCAATTACTCTCGCCTTCAAACTGAAGCTTTTTCGGCAAATAGTCAGCTCTCATAAACTAACATTCCACCATTCCACTGTAAAAAAAAAACTAGGCCCTAGGCCCTATCCAATATAATGGCATATTGGAATTTCAATATAATCGATTTTAAATGGCATTTTAATACAAATTGATTTTAAAAATGGCATTTCAATACAAATATTCGTTTAGCATTTCAATACAAATCGATTTTAAACACATTAATGCACCTCCTTACCATTCATTGTAAGAGTTGGTTAAACCACCTCAATAAATGAACACGACTTTGACCACCTTACCATTCATCGTAAAAGTTAACGCAACCTTCACATGTATCTTAGGATACCGATCCTCCAGCTCACATTCATGCACCTACCATCCTGCATTCACTGGTTGTGTTCAACGCATTAAACTTCTGCACCGAAGTTTCTCCAATTACCAGTGCATTAAACTCGGCCTTCAACTCACGCACACAACTTCTGTAGTGCTCTCTCTGCGATTCCACAGAAATTACGCTGCTCTCGGACGACAACGCTGCTTGGAAAATCCTTCGACACAGTAGCTCTTACGCTCAACAACTTAAAAACTTTGCTGGCTTCTGCTTCTCGGACGGCTCTAGCGCGGTTTGCTCCCAACCTCGTGCCCTCTCGACGGCAGAAAACACCACACAGCCTCTGGTCGAATCATTACAAATTGCAGCAGTCCTGCAACTTGATCCACGCACGCACAGTGAGATGACCTCTCACATATACGTAGATCGATAGCAGCGCTCGGACGCAACTAGTCTCCACGCTATCAGTCTCCATGGTCCACGGCTTCTAAATCAAGAGACAAGGCAGATTGAAGTTCCACCCTCTCAGATCTTCAATAGATTCTGCCACTTAGACCGCACACAGACTCAACCTAAAAGCTCTAATACCAATTGTCAAAGTAAGCACAGCGGAAAAACTAAAACACACACACAACAATTAAACATGAAGACAAGAAATTTAACGTGGTTCACCCAACCAATCTGGGCTACATCCACCAAATATAGGTACCAGCAATATTATTCATCAACAGGAGATTACAACAGCAGATTTGCACATCTTTACTTCCTCTTCCACACACCTCACATCTCATATGTTTTGCCTCTACAGGCTTACAATTTATAGAAGAGAGAAGAAACTGAATAATTAACTCTATCACACCAAAATAGGATAGAATATCTCCTCATCAGGATTTGATGCAATTAGTTTAGGAAAAAATCCTTTTGTTGGCATATTCATGAGATTTTAGCCAGCAAAATCTCAACAAATATGAGGCCAAATAAGCCCTCCAAATTGTTGATTGGCTCTTACATGACCCTTACATAAAAATCAATGCCAGATGGGAAAAGTAGTTCTTAAAACTTTATAATAAGTTGAATTGTTGTATTTTATTCTCCTAATAATATCTATATGGAATGATGGAATGAAATATATAAGTATATATATGTATATAAGTATATATAAGTATATGAAAAGTTCCTCGATGAAGAGGATGAGCTCTCTGAAATGGGCAGCATGTTCAGTGATTATACCAAAGTCGGTTAACTGGGATATGATGTCAGATTCGGCGCCGAGGCCCACAAATATTGGACAATTACTTTGAGGGCCTCCCTAGTAAGTGTTATTCACTAGGTATCTCTGCGGGAACCTTCGATATCCCTCTGGTTTGAACATAAAATGATCCAGAGTTTGCATGTAGTGATGGGTTGTTAACTCCATAGAAAGGGGCCAACTGCCAGATTTGAGCTTCATCGCGCTTAATGAATGAAATAGCGACGGACTTGGAAACCGAGGATGTGGGGTGAAATTAGAATACGTAGAATCCAATAAATAGCCCACCAATATTAGAAATCTACAGAGCCATCCAAGAGTCCTGACCCCAGAGAATTCCATTTGTTCTGTGTGATCAACGAGTGCTCCTTTTGGCCCCTGGGTAGTCGCTAATGGAGCCGCTAACAGGTTGAAGCAGGCAAAGGATGGGGATATAAGGACGATTTAATGATCACAGATGATCTAAACTGAAAACTGCCAACATTGTATGGTGGTATTTGCGGACCATCGTTGGAAATGTTGAAACCAAACTTTGGTAGCGCAGCCAACCAATTTGGTAGCCACAGTCTCCTTATTGTTTGGGAGGTTTGGGCACTTGTGCAATTTGTCTGGTGATGATTTCGTTTCAACGGAATGAATCTAAAGTGATGGATTTTCAAAGTAAAATTGAGCAATGCGCCTGCCATTGGCATTGGTTTGACCACAAAATGCATACAGATTTGGATATGTGCTCTCGCATTGTTTTGACTCCAGAATTCATATTTGGACATGCACTCTCACATGTTTTTTTACTACAAAATGCATCTTTGAATATGGGTGTGAATTGTGGGCTGGCATCATCCCTGTTTCAAAATGGAAACAAATTGAAAGAATTCAAAAGCGCTTGATCATGAGAAAGTTCAAAATAAAAAGTTCGGTTCCTTATGAGATAATGTTGAGTGAGACAGGGGAAGCTCCCATTGAATAAATTTCCATGGTGCGTCTTATAAGGTATCTAAAAAGAATTGAGCAAATGGGAGGAGATGGATGGCCGAAAGTTATCTTTAATGAAGGTATGAATGAAAGAAGGAAATCATAGATGAGACAAAACAACAAATGGATGAAAAAATGGAATATTTACCTGAATGCATGTCCCACAAATAGCAAGGAGTTAAATAATTTTGTAATCTTCAACAAAAAGAGTACATTAGAGCTAGCATTTCGTGGAGAGAAAAGATTCTTATTTCTCAATTAAGAACTAAGTCACATCAACTTCGATGTGAAACAGGACGGTGGAATAGACCTAAAGAATCTTGGGAAGAAAGTGTATGTACATTTTTCACTTATGGGGCAGTGGAATTAGAAAAGCATTTCATTTTGGAATGTGATGCTTTTAGTGACATCAGCGATAGTTACCGCAATATGTTAGCATCAACTCCGTGGCATTGTCTTTTTAGTGAGGGAACTATTAGAAGGTTGGGTCAGCTCATCATCAATTTGAGTAAGAAAATAATTGAATTACAGAAGAAAAAAAAGAAAGGAAGCTGGTAGTCCCATAGACTATTTTAAGTCTCGTGGACATTAAAATTTCATTCATTCATTCATTCTAGCGACTGTGTTGAGGGTATTGAAAAAAACTAAGATCGGGATTGATGCCACATGCTTCGAACTTTCGCATTCCGATCCACTGCTACCACTTTCATAACATAATGCCCAATTATATCGCATATTTAATTATCTGGAAACATGATTGTAAGAATGGTTTCAATTATTTTATTTGATCTTAGTAAAAATATAAAACTAGTTTAATATTAGTATTGGCCTCTGAATTCATATGTACAAAGATATTTAGTTTTGATGAACATTTCTGGTTTACAAATATTCATTTTAAAATATTTTATTTTTACTCAAAAAGAACAATTTGATAACTAAATATTAGTTCGAAAGTATTCTCTTATAATTGAATTTCGATATAAACAGATGATATATTTTAGATAGCTTCTTTATTTGCATAAACGTTTTGGAAACCTCTAGGGATAATATATTTTAGATAGCTTCTTTATTTTCATAGACGTTTTGGAAACCTTTATGTATGGAAAATGAACATTGTAAATTGCGTATAAAGTGGTTAATTGAAAAGTTGTAATGAATAAATGATGTGAATTGTTTCATTGTAGTGTAGTGTTTTCTCTCATAAGTATATAATTTCTTATCATAATCAAAATCCTCTTTAATGTATTTACGAATAAAATGGTGATATAATACTTTGTTAAATAAGTTTGCATTTGATAATAAAAAATATATAATTGTATTTTATAAGATTACTAAAATAAAATGACACTGATAATTATATATAATTATTTTCAATATGTTTTTATTTTATTCATATTTTAATATTAATATTTTTTGTCTTTTGAATTTAGTGTAAATAATATTTTGTGATAAAAATTACTGAAAATTTTGTATTTAAAAAAATCTTAATTGGTATGATCTTTAAAGTAAATTTAATTCTCACTATATCTTCTTGGAGAATATAAAAAGAGTGCTCAAGCATTTTGGAAGTAACCTCATTTTTTCTAATGGTTTGAGAGATCCATACAATAATGGAGGGTAACAAGTTTTGATATTATATTTTATACATAATTAAAATTTTCATTAATTATTTATTTAATTACATGTATGTGGGTTGTGGAGAATATCTTAAATAGGGTGTAGCACCCTCACCCCATATTTGCCCATTTTATCTTGCTCACGAGAGTAAACATGAAGACGAGAGTTACTATGCGGGACCTTATTGCCAAGACACACTTATGGAAAATTTGGGTCCATATGTCCAGAACTTACTACAACCACCCAGTGTCACATGATAACATTGTTATCAGCCCAACCCGACCCAACACTATTTCTTTTCAGCTTCATCTCCTTAAATCTAACATAACTTTCTATTTTTGGCACTTTTATCGGTTCTAAACTTTCAAGGCTGTTTTGAGGGCCTAAATGACATTTTTAGGGAAAACGGATAGACCAGAAAAGTGTAAGGAAAATTTAGTTATTTTTTTTTTTGCCTCCCCATGGAGATATTAAAAACAAGGTATTATGATAGTGAAACAGAGATCGTATGCCAAAGTTATCGCCCAGGGAAGTTGGCGGTATGAATTACTCATTTATACAAACACTTTATTTACATAGTATTTGTAGGTTATAAATACATATTTGTTAATTAATTTAGTAATATCATGAGAGAATCATAATTGACACAATGGAAAATCTAAACATTCAATCTCAACCCATAACTTAACCTAGACTTACCAGAACATACTAGGTATTTCATCAAAGACATTGTGACCATGTAATCTACAGGTTATAAATGCATATCTGAACATAGGGGTTTGATACTTATTTGAGAACCATCAAGAAGTTCTAATGCCCTCTCACAAGCACTGGAATAACATATATTAGCTCATGCATTTAATAGGTATTCATTTACCAATTAAAACATGTTAAGAGCCATAACTAGAATATGTCATGAAACCATGCATATAACCAACATATAACCAGAATAATAACAATGATAAAACAACCATCGAATCCACATAATAACTAGTATGAATACTCATGACATACAAGAGGAAAGGAGCTATTATTAACATATTCAAAATCAAACCAAGTCAGGGACTTCCAAATACCACCCGACTGTAGATTTGGCTGAACCAAATTTCTCTTTCAGTAAATCATCGTCGTGCCATATTCCAAGCATGAATGTGGGATCTCATGGAATAATCCAACCAAAACCAAACCATGGCTTCCATAGGCCAAACCACCTCAACCCTTAACCAATGCTTCCATGTCACGTTTGAGCATCACTAACCATCACCAGATCAATCTCTACCCAAGCTGTTCAGGGCTCTAGAGCATCTGTTCCAACCCGGCTCCACGACTAGTAACTCAACCCACAATTGTCACAAGGCTCTAGAGTGTTTTTTCAACCAAGGCGCTAGGACTAGTAACACAACCCACTGTGGGCTCTAGAGTGTTTGTTCAACCAATAATTTTGAAACTAGTAACTTAACCCAAGTTTCTCTAGGTCTTGCAGAGCGTTTTTCCAACCAAGGCTCCAGGAACTAGTAACTCAACCCACAACCATAAGCAACATGAGCACCAATAAGAAAAAAAATGGGAAAACCTGCAACACCATGGCTATCCACTACCAATCCAGGAAATCCTCCACGCCAATGAAATATCATAACTAAATAACCAAATGCATATGCCACACATGCCAAAAATAGCAAGGAAATCATACATTCAACTCAGTTCCTACAAAGTAATCCAAATGTGGTCGCTAATCATGTTGTCTCTTTTCTCCTTCTTGCTTCTCCTTTGCCTTCTTTCTCCAAATCCAAAGTATGCCACTATGCTCCAAGAAACTCTATGTGTGCAAGAGTATGAGAGAGGGAGCGAATAGAGAGAGAGATATCCAAGCTAAAAATAAAAAAGGCTATGAACTGATCCTCAAAATCCTTTTTATCATTGAGGCTTCTATTTTCTTCATTTTCCTCTATATTTCCTTCAATTTTCCTCACATCCAATTTTATGACCTCTCACCTTCATTTTCTCCTATTTTACAATATCTCATAAATAAAATGTCAATTAATACCTCTTTGAATTTTCCATTTCCTTTACCAGTTTCCATAGCCATTATTAATCACAAGTGATCCCCATCACAATGTTTTTTTCCCAACATTCAGCTTGGAGTATGTGTCCCATGACCTTTGCCTTATTTTTCCTTCTATTAACTTTATTACATGGATTTTTAACTAGGGTTGTTACAAAACCCACCCCCTTGGGGGAACACCGTCCTTGGTGTTCATTGACACTTATAAACCAGCAAACACATGTTGCATATGTATCTTTATAACATAGCTAGATATAAAATTTACATCATATCCATCTTCTAAAACATAACCAACATATCATGAACACCATTTCGCTTATTGGAGCTTTATAACACATCTTGATGCAGTATTTACAACACACACGCACACACACAGATATATATATATATATATATATATATATATATATATATATATATATATACTTCAAATTGGAATACGGTCGACAATATTGTTGAACTTATAACATGTGAACGATTTACCAACCACATGAATGTTCAAAATTTCTCCTTTGTGCAATTTATATTTACGTTACAAGTTAAAATCAGTTCAATGGAGTTGTGACCAAGGCTTTAGATTCAAAGACAGGTTGTAACCTCTTTAATTTCATCCATTAAACACAAGGCTGAACTCGAAGTCATAAAAGAAGTTAGTGTTATAACTGATTTGAGAAACAGTATTCTCATTCTTTGAAAACTCAGCAATCAAGCTTGAGCTGGACTTGGAAGCTTAGTGATCTGGTTGCATTTTTCCTTAAAAGAAAATGTTGGGAAAATAGAGGGTGGGTTATAAGTAAATGCAATTATGAAAAGATTTGGAGATCCTATATGTATTATTATTTTTAAAAGAAGATTTTTTCATTAGTATATTTACAAATGAATGAGAAGAGAGTAAGGTTTAAAAAAAATGGTTTTGGAAAGAGTAATATTTTTTTTAGGTTTTGGATGTTTAAATTTAAAATAAAAATGGCTTCTATCACTTCCAACTTGATTTAGGTACAACTCTCAAACTTCCAAGTGCACTTTTAACAAAGTAAAGTTTTAGTTAGAGAGCTCATTTCTTATGACTACATCAAATACATGGATGAGTTGTTCTCTTTCCCTTGAATCTAAACTTAGATCGGAGTAAAGGGCTTCCTAATACAATTCTACTAGAGAGGGTAAGCTCCTAGTAGAATCAAGAACTACCTTATGAATATATTCTATTGTCTCTTTTTGTAAAGAGCTACAACATTTAATGGCTACACAACTCAAGTCAAATCATGGCATGAAACATTTTATTGTCTCCTAATATTTAATGGCTACTCAACTGAAGTTAAATCAAGGCATAGAGAAAGTCCTAATTGCAATGGAAAGGCCCTAACCCACTAGTAGAGCCTTAGGACCCACCTAACATTTTCCAACATCATAAAGAAATTTTCAACCCACTGAAATCAAGATAAGAAGAAAATTGACAAGGGAAAAAGTGGGAATATCCTATTACTCACCCACTCCCCACCCCCTTAACTTCCATAGTTTTCATCCCTACCAAGGAAGTAAAGCCCAATGTCACCCTAAAAGAAATTTCCTCTTGCAACTTCAAATCACTTGTGAATATTGTTGAACATTCTTTCATTGTCCTTGTGATAGAAAAATGTCTAGCCTGTGAGAAATGATATAAATTAGTTTTGTTGAATTTGACTTTGGGTATGATTTTCATGAAAAAATTTCTAAACAAGAGATAGGTCCGTCTTGATAGTCCAAAAGCTCCCTTTATCAACTAAGGGAAAACTACTAAATGGTAGGTCCTAGTAAGGCATATTATTGTTTGGTGCGGTAATTTCTAACTTATATGTGGGCTCAATTAACCAAGGAAAGAAGTAGAAATAAACACAACTTGTCTCCAAGGGAGAAACTCTAATTTAAATTGTTGTTTAAGATATCTTAAAATTAACAAAAAATAATTTATATAGACTACCTATCCCGACCAGGAGCATAAAAATATTTTAAAAGCTTATACAAGAAATCAAGATAGGTTATTAAGACTAGTGTTTCCTCTAAATGTTCTCCGAAGGTAAAGAGTTTTTGCTCCAAGGATCTTGCCATTAGATACGTGAGACGATGTTTTTTTGCCAAAGTAATTCTCAAGACTTAAAGAAAACACATGATGTTCATCTCATCAAGTAAGATAAGAGATGCATATTTGAAACCCTCGTAGATGGGTGAAGCTTGAAAACCTTATGGATAGCTCCAAATTCCTCACTTCAGTCTGAAGATCCCACTCCTAGCTTCCTAACCTAATCCCTTACACACATGCACCATCAAACAAGATGATGTTTTGCATCCACAAAAGGAATATTAGCGTGTACTAGTAATAGCTAATCCACATACATATAAAAAGAAAATGAAATATGGTGTAGAGAACTTACAAATGATTTCATTAATTAAAATGGTAGAAATGCAGTATACATTGGTGTATAGATGAATAGCTCCTAGATCCTTGGCATGACCCTTTCCTCAATTTGCTATAAGATTGGGCTCACCTCAAATGTAAGAAAATTTATGGTAGAAATCCATCAACATAACTAAGTTATATTCTCTATATGATCTTCTCCTCTTGATAGGGTCTCCATATATAAGCATTTTCAAAACTCATTAGGTTGTATCTAAATACATATGGTCATGATAAGTTAAGAAACTTCCACAGTAATTGACCCTCAACCAACTCATAAACAAGTGGGTCGAGCTAGTCTCCTTGGTATCATTCTATTCTAGAAAATTTACCTCCAATATTTCTCCCATGCCAAAGGAAAGAAAAGTACCCATGTGTCAAGTTGTCCCATCCCAAGGGAGAGAAAGGGGTCATGATGACAATCTTGTGGGAGTGATGGGATGTTAAAAGGTCCACAATCAAGAAGGGATAAGGATGCATTCATGCCAACAAGTTAGAAAGTAGTTAGACTAGGATTTCTCTACCCAACATAAGGTGGGAAAAGTGGGTTGTAAAAACTAAAAAAAATGTTCTTGACTCAATAACCTTATAAAAAAATATGCATAATCTATTAACATCTTGTAGCTTTGAATTTATGCCAGCTTGCTAGTGTGCACAATTTTTAGTTGAAGACTTTATTACATGCACAATTTTTCTTACTAAATAAAATTATAAAATTAGAAATTTCAATTGATTTTGGCACTATTTGTGACACATTAAAGCTCAAATTTATTTGGTAGTGTTGTCGTTGTAGCAAACACCCTCCAAAATTTTGCGTACACTCGAATTTTGGAGCCTACCATGGATTTGTCGATCAGTCATTCCATAGTTACTTCTTGGTCAGTTGATGCTTTTTTATCTCCCTCTTGAATTGGAAGTATTGAAGTCACCTGCACTCACATGCTCAGTCTGCAATAAGTTCATGAGTGCATTCTTCTACGTGAGCTTGGACAACAATATTATGTTCCTTCAAGATTTTTCCTATGCGATGTCCAATTCATGTCAATATTCAGTGCACACTCACAACGACAGTTTCTCACATTATAGCAGCGTTTGTATTTTCCATTTCAGTGAGTTTTGCAAATTGTCGCTCCTGCGCACCTTTGCTTTCGTGAGTATCGATTTCACTTGCTTTCACCTAATTAGAATCACTTTCATGTTATCTTTTCTCTGGAATGTGTTACTTTCACCATCATTCACATATCGCAACTGGCATTCACACTTTTATATTTATATAGCAAGTGCCATCTTCTATCATGGGAATTGTTGCTTAACATGCAAAGTGAAATTTTAGTTTGTTTCAAGGGGCATGCTTTGTGGTGAGGATTTTTCCTTGTCATGTTTCACACTAAGGGAAGTATGTATTCATGTATTCTAGATGATTTATGTTGTGTTTCCAAGTATCTAAGTGTGTGATCATGGCCAATTCCTATCATTGTTCTCATTGGTCTCACTAATTCCACACTCAGCCAAATTCCAAAAGATTCCATCAGTGCTTGAGCTTAGTCCCCTTTTCCTCCAAAAAATGTGCAAATTTTTCCATTAGTATGGACCGCGCAAATATTTCCATCAGTCTGGACTTCACAAATTTTTCCCTCATCCTAGCTTGAGCTGCGCACTGTGCAGTCTCAAAGCTCAAGCTCCACCCCTGACTACCTGAGTTGCGTGACTGCACAGTCACTAAAACTCTCTTTTGGTCCTCCACTCGATTACAGCTCAGTTAGTGGATCATCATGCAACATCTTAGGCCAGGGGTTTATCAGACTGATGTTGTCTTGTCACGAGTGGATTGCAGATGCATAAATTATATCATGCTATGTAAATATGATGAAGGAAGATATATAGGAGGAGAACATGCTAGAAGACACCTAAGGAGATGAGTAGATAAGATTATCAAGGAAATAATACAAAGGAACACTGGATTACAACAGAAGATCAAATATCGGGACCGCGGGAATACTCCATCATATTTACAACCCATTGGAGGGTAGATATGAAGAACAAAGAATATCTCACACAAAGGAAGAAACAATGAGAAGGAAAGCTTATCAGTGCCACATCATGTGTCGTTGCAAACATTGAAAACCATTCCATGTGTTTTCTTGAGGTATTTTTCTCCCTTTATAAAAATGTTGTATTTTCTCATGTTGGTTGTCGTATTGCATGTATAGGATTTTTCTAGTGGTTTTAAGAGGCCATCTCTTTGTAAATGAGTTGTTATAACCATGTATATTCTTTTCACTCATCCTCAAAGTTGTAAGCGTTGTCGCACAAGTGTCGTCATGGTCGTCGCAAAGCATATCCTTAGTGTCACACTTGTCGTAACTTGTCCTAAAGTTGTGACAAGGAGGAAAATACGGTATTCATCTGTCATGGATGATCTATGTTTATTTGTTAAAGTATTCTAAGTGTGTGATCACAATCAAAGTTTTATCACCCAAATCTCGTTGATCCCACGCTTAGCAAATTTTTGGAAAAACTTCCCGACCAAGCAACCTAGCTTCATCCAGCCTCCCTGAGCTATGCCCTGCATAATTTCAATCCTCTAGCTATGACCTTACTACTTGGCACTACGCAGTGTGAAGTTCCTGCCTCCCAGGATCGTTACATTGCACAATTTTTGTGACCAAGCCTTGAACCTGACCCCAGAATTACGCAGTCATGACCCCCAGCCCGACCTGAACTGCACACTTCGCAAACTCAAGCATCAATCTCAATCCCTGATCCCTTGAACTACGCAACTGCACAGTAGCCCAACCTTCCTTGTCCCCCAGAACTACGTAGTGATCTATCCTAGTGCCCATCCCTCTAGTATGTCCCATTAGATCCGAGAA